>JARYHS010008074.1:344563776-344588726 GCA_031002005.1 Vandiemenella viatica
GCCTACAGAGAGGTGGGAACTCCTACAACGATGATTCGACCACGAAAAAACCGCCAAGGAGGAGGAGCAGCGACCGAGGTTTAAAAGGTGGCGCGAGAAGCTCCTCGAGGTCTTTTTGGTGTCACTGGTTCATGTCTTCACTTGTGCTTGGGCCGACAGCATATCATGAGATCGGTTATGTGTGATAAAGTGTCTTCATTTTGAGATACAAGGTGACATACAAATTCAGTGTGGGGTCGGAGGTTGTTGACTACGTCACTGCCGACCAGACGGTAAGAGACAAACTTTGCTTAAATTGCTAATGTGGTATTTGCACTTAGAACCTTCATGGTTGCCTAAACTAGCGCTCTGAGCGGAGAAGCCCGCAAACTAAGAATCCTCTCTCTCCAGTATACGAACTGAGCAATTAGCCGTGACATTTGTACAAGTATGTTTCTGTAGCTTCTGTGAATGAAACACAGTAATTTCATTACGTGTCTTGTTGGAAACTGTAAATTACTATTTTTTAAAAAGAAAATCAGAACGGGTTTTAGTCTTGTATTGCTTAGTTATTTAATTTTAGTGGCCATTAATGTAGGTCAAAGGTGTTGTTTGTTTATAATATTTGATTATTTATTACAAATAAATTTAAATAACCTCATGTCTGTAGGCCTTCTGTAAAAAGAATATATTGTCAGGTTATGACTTTTTCATTCCTACTAATGATTAATAAATCATTTTTTTAAATTTAATTGCAATGGAGCACAGGCTCCGGTGGCAATTTCCCTACACACCCATTTTCCCCCTATCCTGCACCTACCTACATTTGTCCTCTACAAATTTTATCTTTAAATTCTTTCAAAGTTTTCGGTAAATTATTCATCATTTCTCTTGGTAACTCATTCCAATCCCTGACACCCTTACCTAAAAAAGAGAATCTTCCCACACCCTTGTGCCTGAAATCGAGTGCCAGCTTGTGGTCATGGTCATCTTTTCCCTTCCATGCACTACTTTTCATACCTATTGCAATATCTTTCCATGCCTCATCGCCAGTATATGCCCTGAACACTCCCATGACCCTCCTCATCCTCCTTCTGTCTTGCAATGAATCCCATTCCAGCTCCTTTATCATATCCGTCACTGATTGCATTCTGCGTTAATTTCCAGAAACAAATCTAGCAGCCCTTCTTTGCACCCTCTCCAACTCCTGTATTTGATACGTAAAATGAGGGTCCCATACTACACTACAATATTCGAGCAATGTCTGACCAGAGTTTTGTAACCCAATTCCTTGACTTCTCTCGTACATCCCCTCGTCACTCTCTCCAACAAGTGCAGAACTTTGAAACCTTTTCCTACCACCTGTCCTATGTGTCCTGCCCAGTTAAGTTTGTTATCAAAAGTAATTCCAAGATATTTACATTTCAAGTCTTCAGCAAGCAATTCTTTCCCCACCTTATATTCATAATTAACCTTTTGTTTTTTATTTGTGTATCTAATAAGCTGACTCTTCTTTGCATTTATCTTCATTCCATGTTTACCAACCCAATTAGATATCCTGTCCAGATCACCCTGCAACTGTTTACAATCCTCTATCGTTTTGATTCTTTTGTACAGCATTATGTCATCTGCAAACAATCTAATTTCGGATAGTAAACAATCAACACAATTATTCATTAGAATAATGAATAGCAATGGTCCCAGTACGCTACCCTGTGGCACATCCATTTTTACTTCCACTTCTTTTGATACTACATTTCCTACCCTAACTTTCTGTTTTCTACCTTTTAAAAATTCTTCTACCCGGCAAATTACTTTCTTATCCACTCCAATGGTTTTTTACCTTATTTACTACCATTTTATGGCTTACTCTGTCAAAAGCCTTAGACAGATCTAGTGCTACACTATCAATTTGGCCTCCCTTGTCCATTTCATCTGAAATATCTTGCATATATCCCACCAACTGAGATTCGCATGAATATCCTTGCCTGAAACCATGTTGCATGCTTGAAAACCACCTACGTTCCTCACATATATTTCTGATGTGGTTGCATATCAATCTTTCCATTAATTTACCTACCACTGATGTCAAACTGATTGGCCTGTAATTCTCAACTCTATTTCTCACCCCTCCCTTATGTACCGGTACTACTATTGCACTTTTCCAGTCCTGTGGTAAGCACCAAGTGTCTAGACTCAATTTAAATAATATTTCAAGATAAGGTACAATGTCACATCCGGCTATCTTTAAGATATCTGTAGTAATATTATCTGCACCTGCCCCCTTATGTGTTTTCAGCTTCCTTATTTCCTTCATGATTTCTTCAGGATGAATTTCAAATTTTTTAGTATCTTCATTTCTAATCGTATTGTTAAGCTCGTTCTCCGAATTAGACCTTCCCGTTTCTGATTCATTGTCCCTCATGCTCTCATTTCGCGCACCCTTTTCAAAACACGATTTTAAGTGTCATATGCATTTTGGTAAATTTAAATGATAATTAATCACCTTTTATTACGGCGGTATACCGTACTGTTTAAGTATATTTACTGAGGTACACTGAACCACCACGTGAGCGGGAATATGATGTGGTCCCTGTCTGTTTCTAACCTACTGTTAAGGTTCTTTGGTGGTTTAAGAACTGATTAATTACTTTAAAAAGTCCACCAAACAAATGTTAAGTTGAGATGCTCGTTTTATTTTTCAATCAAAACAAGTCAGCGACATTCACAATCACCGGTACAATCCAAAGATGCACTTCTGAATACTGTCAACTAACAACTGAATGACAACTTAATACATAATGAATGTCTCTGTAACACTGAATGAATACTTAATGCAAACTTAATGAAAACTGACTTCTCTGTCCAGGCGATCTGTTTATATAGAGTCTATCGAAATTACGAGAATTCTTCAAAGGCATCCGCCCGATATTTCTCGATCATTAACAATCACTCAAACAATTAAACATATTAAAAACAATCGGAATTGATACAAAATTAATTAATAACATTACAAAATGATTAGAAATGGTAATTAGATATACTTAAATACAAAATTATTTACAGAAATCCTTTCAAACGGTAGAAAATCGTCCTGTAGACATTGAAAATTACAGTAATACATGGAATTACAAACTTTTAAGAAATTCTCTTGCACCATTCGGTTCTTAAACATATTAAATGGTCTTTAAATAATATTCTTACCTAAAACAAAGTCTATATACACTTATTTACAAGAATTTACAAAATAAACATATCAAATCACTTTCAAACAAACTTTGGCTCACTACAAATATTTCACACAGTACAATATTATTCAAAATTCAGGTATTAGGGCTGTTACAACCCCTCCCCAGGATTCACTTAATTTTACACAGATAAAATTGATTGAATCCGTCACGAATCTAAGCAGGTTGAATGTACACATAATGCAGACACGAACAGATTACAATCAATCAACCATAATGACTTTTACAATGAACAAATACAATTCTTCATTACATACAACTGCACATAGTCCATGACACTGATTTTGTTTACAATAATTGTCTTTTCTTAGGTCCAATCATTTTATCATTTACTGTTTTTACACAACAAACGTTCAATACCATCACCTTAAGTTACAATTTTTTCACTCCAAATTACACACTTGATGTCTGCTGGTTAATTGCACCAGTCTGTTTACATTTTACGGCTGATAATTTGTCACCAAAATGTAGAAAGTCACAACATCATGAAAATAGCAAAAGTCTCTACACAAAACTGTCACAAATTATCCATTGAAATGCTTACATCTGCATCTGAACTTAAGTACACTCACAAACTATATACATGCATCAATTGATAAACTTATTTACAAAATTAGATATTTACATGTAGAGACCCCTCCCCAAACCATGCATTTCAATTAATTCTCATAGGTGGGTTTCAGGATTTCCCTGGAAACCCAGAACCATGTAAGTTACTTTTTCCTAACCTTCCAGTTTTCTTCAACTTTTGTATACACATTTAATATTACATTTCTATTTACACAAAGCTTCATTATATATATACAGAAACACAAACTTCCAATCATCTCAGACAACAGACTTTGGTACAACCACACAACAGCTGAGACATAAAATGGTTCTGTTTTAGCAAATTGATTGTCACTTAAAAGCAATGTTGTTGACTCAACTGGCAATACAAATTTATTATTCTCACTACTACAGTTTTGTCCATCATTACTCCCAACCTCACTCTTCATCATCTGATTACTACTTAAACTTACCAACTTATCTGAATCAGTACCTAAAACTGTTTTAACATCTGGCTTACTGACTTCATCCACCAAATAATTATTTTTCTCAGCAACTTCTACTTCACTATTAGCTTCCACATCAAAGAGAGTACAAAACATAGTGTCATCTAAGTCACATTCTGTACAATTTTCCAAATTAGAAACTGGTTCAAATAAATCCTTACTCCCACCCATTTCTTGAATGTCATCATCTACACCAAATAAAGAGCTAAATAACGTATCAGCTAGGTCAAAATTAGGACATTTTTCCAACTTAGGGATTGGTACATAAGGCTTTTCAACCACTCTCTCTTCAGAAGACAAATACTTTGACTTACCATTCTCCTCCTCATCTGGGTCTCCTATCCATACCACTGTATCACCTTCATCTTCAAGATATTTGAGAAACTCCTCGATTTCAGCACTTCTACAAACTTCATTACCACCTATGCTAGCACACATAGTCCCAACTATGCCATTCTGGACCTTACAAGTTTCTGATAGCCACACTGTAGTATGCACTATAAATTCTGCACCCTTTTTTGTAATTAAGCAGTGACCATTTCGAAAATCATCTACATGAAAATTATTATTTTTGCACACTGATTCTAGTGATAAGGTACTATGGTGGTCCCCTTCCCGCTTTATCTTATTACCAACCTTTACATCATCAACATCATTAATTACAGCTATCATAACCTTATCCTGAAATTCACTTGCTGCTACCCCCACCTCTTCCAATAAATCTTCTCGGGGATTATTCATAAAAATGGTATTAACGCTATAGCAGTTGGTACCTGGACCCACATTCTTACCCACCACTGTGGGGCCCGTCACAGAGGGGGTCTTTAGTTTGCCTGCCCTCCATGCTGCCTCTCCCTTTCAGACTGAGGGTTCTGTTCTCTCACTTCCCCATTATCATTCCTCCTTGTGTAATTATCACGAACCCTTCCCCTCGATCTACCATCCCTTGACCCATTACCCCTTCTAGGGGGACTCCTGCTGCCCCTCCTATGGTGTTGATGGTGGTAATGTGGTTCATTGAATGACTCCTGGGCATCCAAGCGTCCTCAACAATTCTGAAACTCTATCCACATTTACTACATCCAAAGTGGCAATTAAATTTCTTGTTTGCTGAGGTAGCCTAGCTCCTATCAAATCAATAAATTCCTCCTCTCCATAAGGATGGTCTAAATACTTACAACGGATCCAACATTTATGAAAAAAGTCATGTTGAGTTTCCCTACCAGGTTTATAGGGCCTTCCAGTCATCAACTCTCTCTTTTCTTGAATCTGCCTGCTTGTTGACCAAAAATGTTTCAAAAAGTTTTCTTTAAACAGCTTGTAGTCAGTCACTTCCCTAGCTTGTCTATCACCCCATGCCCTAGCATAAGACTTAAGATGTTTACCCACAAGTGCAATTTTCTTATTGTCGGGTAACAAATTAAAATAGTCTGATCTTTCAAAATTATCTATAAATTCAATAGGGTGAAGCCTCCCACTATCATCATAGAATTCAAATTCTTCTTTTACATCGACACTGAAATTTGGATTACCTGTTAAGGGAACCTGACTTAACTGAATCTGTAACCCAGTAACCTTTTTTTCTAACAGATTTACATCACTTTCTAATCCATGCGCTAACTGTTCCTGCTGCTGCACCAATGTATTAATATTTAATCCCACCTCTTGTCTCAACTCATTGACCCTTTGAGCAGCTTTACTATCACTGGCTTGGAATAAAGCAACATATTCCTGCTTCATCTTATCACAATTTTCACTGACTTCCTTCACCTCTTTATAAATCAAATTTTCACATTCAGCCTTATTCTGTTCACAAAATTTTGTAACTTTCTCAAATTTCTCCTGACATTCTGTTACTACCTTCCCCAATTTAGAATCTAAATTGTTAATATCTTCCTTGAATTGAGAGCTAAAACCCTGAAATTGCTCTGCGATTTTAACATCAAAACATTTAGTCAAATCAGAGAATGTTTTATCATTGCTTTGTTGCAGTTGAGAAAACTTGTCATTGATTTCAGCAAATTTTCTGTCATTATCATTCCTTAACTCACTTCTAAATTCAAAAAATTGAGAATTGATCTCAGAAAATTTACCATCAAGATTTAACTCAGTTTTAAATTCAGAAAATTTGTTATCGAATTTACCATTGATTTCTGCAAACTGAGAATTAATTTCAGAAAATTTGCTATCGAATTTGGAAAACTTATTATCAAATTTGCCATCAAGTTCAGAAAATTTGTTGTCAAATTCGGAAAACTTTGCATTAAAACTCGCTACAAAAGACTCTAGGAAAGCTTGCAGGTTCTGATTATCAGCCATTTTTAGTAATTAGCAAAATCAACATAAAAAACAAAATTAAGAAAAATTAAAATCTTTCCAATCTGCCACACAATCGCATGCAAAATAAATCACTTGAATATTCAATGCAGTACTTACAATTTTTCCTCAATTTTGTATCACATTAAATTTCACTTAGAAGCACTGATTTAACCATTAAACACCACACTGACTTCAAACACTTAACCACACTTTTCACAATTCACTGTAGGAAGACGATTCTGAGGCCGAAGGAAATCCACTCGACGTCGGAAGATTACAGCCGATTGCCGATGAAAAATCTCCGCCTTAGGCCGTAAAATCCGTGTCGTCGCCGGTCGAAATTTCCTCGCAATTTTCTGCAGATTCTTTTTAGAAGATAAACATCCCACAGATGTTTAAGAACTTCTCGTCATGTCAACGGTCGCCATGTTAAGGTTCTTTGGTGGTTTAAGAACTGATTAATTACTTTAAAAAGTCCACCAAACAAATGTTAAGTTGAGATGCTCGTTTTATTTTTCAATCAAAACAAGTCAGCGACATTCACAATCACCGGTACAATCCAAAGATGCACTTCTGAATACTGTCAACTAACAACTGAATGACAACTTAATACATAATGAATGTCTCTGTAACACTGAATGAATACTTAATGCAAACTTAATGAAAACTGACTTCTCTGTCCAGGCGATCTGTTTATATAGAGTCTATCGAAATTACGAGAATTCTTCAAAGGCATCCGCCCGATATTTCTCGATCATTAACAATCACTCAAACAATTAAACATATTAAAAACAATCGGAATTGATACAAAATTAATTAATAACATTACAAAATGATTAGAAATGGTAATTAGATATACTTAAATACAAAATTATTTACAGAAATCCTTTCAAACGGTAGAAAATCGTCCTGTAGACATTGAAAATTACAGTAATACATGGAATTACAAACTTTTAAGAAATTCTCTTGCACCATCCGGTTCTTAAACATATTAAATGGTCTTTAAATAATATTCTTACCTAAAACAAAGTCTATATACACTTATTTACAAGAATTTACAAAATAAACATATCAAATCACTTTCAAGCAAACTTTGGCTCACTACAAATATTTCACACAGTACAATATTATTCAAAATTCAGGTATTAGGGCTGTTACACTACCAAACACTGAGATGTAAATCGAAGGATTATGTACAAACATTGAATTGCACCGTGTAATATTTCTGCAAGTATCCCTAAAGGTTTAATGATTGGTTTTACATTCTCAAGACTTTTTTTCTTTAAGAAAAAAAAAAAAATATAAGTTTTCCATGTGTGCAACCTCACCGTCATGTGGAATTGCGCGACAAATAAGTAGGCTGCGCGACGAAATTTCAGTTGCTACAGCGTCTTGAATAGTAAAGTTCTTTTTAATTGCTTTAATCACATAGTGAATGACAGAGTTTCTCACGGTTTCCCTAAGTCACTCCGGGTGAATGCCGGAATGCTTCCTTCAAAAGGCCGTGACCGAATCCCTTCCCGTTTCTAGTCTTCACTGCTTTACCACTTCTAATGACCTCAACGTCGACAAGGCGTAAAGCCATAGGCCGATAGAGGTTCTCGTAAATGAAATACAATTTGAGTTCAGTTTTTTCTGCTTCAGTGATTTCTTACGGTTCATATGCGACCTTTAAGAGAGTCTTGCAACTATCCACTGGCCAACCACTTAACTCTTTTCCATCTAAATTTCTGGATTCTTGCAGAATATACATGAACACAAGGACTTTTTCCAAACGAAAATTCGAATTAACTGTATATTGATAAGAAATTTTCAAATTATACAAGAAGTATTTCGAAAAATGAAGGAACTTACAAATTCTTCGTGAAAGAAACATCCTTACAGAATACAAACGGGAAGGACAATATCTTAATTAAAAACTATTTCGAATAATGCTAGATTTATAAAAACTAAAAGTAAAGTCTAAACAGGTATGTGGGGACTGATGTATGACGCTATTTCAGCAGCTACTGTTGGTGAGTTATAAAACAGCGGTGGAGACGGCCGGCTGACGGCTGAGCTGTGTGTAGGCGGGCAGATGGCCTGCTGGCAGTGTCGCGCACCACCCGCTGTCGCACTGCGCTTCCATAATTCTTCCTGCTGCTGACGACCTATTCAACATGCATCCCGTTAAAACTATTTCCAGATCTGCCGTATTTTTTCGATTTTCGCAACTTGAGTTCTTGTTGGTTTGGTTATAGATTAAATAAGATGCTTCAGCTGAATGACGTCTGATACTGTTTCTTTTTTTCTCAGATACTTAGTTTACTAAGTACTTAATACTATTCATTACACTGCTTTCCAATATGTGTTGTTACATACAATGCTAAAAACGTTCGTAAATTGATATTTGATTATTTTACTTCCTGTTAAATAAAATGTAGTTAACATCCTGACTGAGGCCACTAAGACATTGTCAACGATGCAGGATTAGCTAGTTCGAGTAGTAGAATGAATTTTAATTATTTGGTAAATGGCTGGCAGGACAGGAATGTCGGTGGCGTCATCAGATAGTGTACCAAACTTTTCCTCAGTGTGCGTCGAGTGACGGTATGTACTAGTAATTCGTTCATCTGACGAACCTGTTCGCTGTACTTCAGAACAGTAAGACTGGACAGGCTGGATTCTGGTTCCATCGTCTCCATTTCTTCACGCACGCATTATAAACAGACTGTCCCATTTAGCCAGATTATTAGCAGTCATTTACACACAGAATAAAGGAAGTGGTCAGCCTACACCTTTGGCTGGATCTGTAGGGTGATTCTGTGACGATGTTACAAACTTTCAGGTATGATGGAGAAGAGTAAATGTATCAATTTGAGATAAGGGATTCTGGTCCAAAATTCAAAAGCTATAAGCGAAAATCGTTCTGATACTTCTGACAGTGCAGTACATGTACCGGTACTGTTGTTTATCAGAGATATGCTATCAAGGTGCCTGGAACATATCCTACTTGTTATTCATCAACGGATGTGATTCCAACATCTCACTTTGGATTGAAGGCTCGTGAACACCTGGATTAGACATACCCAGAAAAAAAGATACGCAGAGCAGGTGCTGTTCCGCGGCCAACACTTTCCCCTGGTATCAGCCCACTTGATTTCTTCTTCTGGGATCTCGTGAAAAGTTTTGTGTGCGAAACTGAAGAGGATCTCCTGGGCAACACCGGGGATATTAGGACGGATACTTTGTACGACGGCGCCACCCCTGCATTGACGCTGATGAACGCCATTTTGAACAGCTGTTGCAAATGTAGCGGCTTGTGAAGCTTATGCAGGTAAATGTAATTCGTTATTACTGTACCGTAGAGTTAGGATTTTCGTTCTCTCTGGCATGTTACGTGCGCCGTCATTAGCCCATCAACAGGGGAAATTATCTGAGGATACTGGGGAGTATTCAGCGGGAATTCTGTACGCATACAATATAAAACAGACTGTCCCTTTTAGCCAGATTTACTGCAGTCATTTACACATAGAATAAAGGAAGTGGTAACCCTACACCTTTGACTGGAACTCCAGAGTGATTCCGTGATGATGTTACAAACTTTCAGGGATGATGGAGAAAGGGTAAATGTATCAACTATTTTTTATTTTGATACTGGCTTTCATATCCACTATCGAATGTATGTTCACTTCGTATCTAATTTCTAACAGTTCTTCGTGGCAAATTGAAAAGGCCTCTTCAATAATTGCACTAAAATGATTTTTCAAAACATTTGCAAATCATTTTCCAATATCCAATTTAAGTTCGTTGGAGTGGATACTGAATCTGTCAGTATTCTCTGGAGTCACATTATCTTTTATTGATTATTAGCGTATGCCCGTGACCGTTTTTTGCGTATCGTCACCGGTGTAGATAGTTCCAGCTTTTTATGGTCAAAGATTATGACAGGTTGACCCTATCTGGCCAAATACGAACTGAGCTGTTGTCGCATTTCATGTCACACTTCATGTCGTATTTCTTGTGTTCGGTCGTATTTATCTTTTTATGAAGATTGTCGGTCTACTTTATATTGCTTTTCTTCCGATGTCACCTTTCATTTGTAGTTCGTGCCGATTTGATTTTTACTTTATTAAACTTTTATTTAAATAATGAGTAAACTTGTCTGACTATTAATTAACATTTATTAAAGTTCAATCATATGCTTTAACTCCGAATATTGCAGGTTCTTTTATCAATAACTTCACGTTCCAACTCGTGTCTATGCTCTCACGCTAGCTCTCGTTGATAGCCAACTGTTACCATAGCAACCTCTTACTGACAGAGAGTAATCTATAAACCCTTGTTCTTCGTTCTGCCACAACCCCTCCCAAGTTTACCATATATTTAAAAGTAAAAAATTATGGTAAACTTTATATGAGGTTGGACGTAAGAACTTTGCATTCTTCGGGATCTTTTTTACAGTAAATGATCACAATTTGCATTCTTATAACTAATAGCACACAGAACAAAACAAAATCCCAATGTCCTGTCACGGTCGCCATGTCGCATTTCATGTCACACTTCATGTCGTATTTCTTGTGTTCGGTCGTATTTATCTTTTTATGAAGATTGTCGTTCTACTTTATATTATCAATATTGGTAAGTGACAGCTTCCACTTAGTGGTTATAAACTTTTACTATCAATACAGTTGAATTGTGCGCAGCCACAACAATCAGTACTATTTACAAGTGTTTTGTGGCACTGAATAACAATAATATGCTAACTACAACTTAATAATAATAGGAAATTACAATACGATGGAGTTTATCTTTACACACCTGTGCCTTGCACTAGTGTTAAATCTTTTCATTCATCTTAAACTAAGTCATCATTTTCTGAGTTGTAGATTCAATGTCCTGATTGAATTTGTACACAGGATGAGGCAGTAAGCATAGCTTACCCCTCTACAAAAAAGAAAACCTTTTTTTCTATATTTCCAGTTCACCTTTTCCCAGTTATTCATACAAAACAACTTTCTGTTTACAGTTAATCTTACTTTGCCAGAACAGTAACATGGCAAACCAACTTCAAAAATATGTAAAGAACTCTGAAAATGTTCAACACCATTATTCTTTAACTGCTTATATTCATAATCACAAACATAATTCTCCCCAACAATGGAAAAAACGTCACAGTTTACATCCTTCAAAATCTTCAAACTACCTAATCCATCTACCTTCATTAAAGTCTCTTCTTCGGGGAGTGGATCTGTAAAGAAATTATTCTTTGCTGCCTCTCCAGCAAAAAAATCTAAATATAAATCTCGCCCTTCCTGAAATCTTCTTCCCTTGCACAGTTCTCTTTTCTCATGGTACTGCCTCTCCTGGGACCAGAAATAATTTAGAAAATTGGATTTCAATTCATCATAAGTATTGCATCTTTGGATTTGTCGCTCTCCCCATACTTGAGCTCTACCTCGGAGATGTTGATAAATACAATTTATTTTCTCTGTGTCATTATAATTCTCAAAAGTCCTGTAGGATTCAAAACTTTTTATAAAAGTAACAGGGTGGATGGACCCATCGTCCCAGAATTTTGTAATTGCAACTTTATCACTGGAAGTAAAGGTTATTGAGTTCAGGTTACCCCCAAGGGTTTGTGCCTCTTTACCTTTTGTCTGTATCTCTGATAGCATCATGTCATGGAACTGTAACTTTTGGTGAATGGTGTTTACTTCAGTTTGTATAGTACTAAGTTTGTCTACTCCTGAATCAAAGTGCTGAACCAAAGAGGTGCTATCCTGCTTTTGTTGTGTAACCTCTTTACAGTTTCATGATGTTGTATACTTAATGCCTGGAGGTCTGTTAGTATAGTCTCTACCTGACCCCTCATTCTCGTATTATTCTGTTCAATTGCCCAGATTTTCTCTTCTGAACTCTTCACCTTAAATGTCAACTCCTCAATGGCTAAATCAGTGTTGTCAGTTTGTGTCTTGATAATGTCAATTTTGTCATTCAATTCACCTATATATTTTTCACAAATCTTTTTGTTAGATGAACCTCCTTTGTAATGCTGTCAAGTTGATTGCTAACAGTTTGGAACTGCAAACTGAAATTATTGCATAAGCCCTCATGAGATTTAGTAAAGTGTTCCGACAACTCTCTTGTCTGATCAACCAGTGCATTTTGAAATTGTTCAGACTGTCCAACCAGTGCCTATTGAGATTGTAAAAACAAACTGAACATAAACTGTTTTAAGTCTGAAATCGTGTCTGAAGGTAGTTGAGTGTTTTTGTTAGTACCACTCAGTGTCTGTGGTTCATCATTAGTGATGCCTTCTATAAGTGTTGTCATATTTGAGTGCTTGGGAGAAACCATTTCGGGGTCATCAAGTGTTGTCCGTTCAGTTACTTCTAAGGGAATGTGATCTAGTAAGTTTTCCGCGGCAGATAGTCCTATATTAGAAAAAGTAGCTTCACAATCGGACAGAGTAACATTGTTAAAACTCCTGTCATTAATCGGGGACTCAGTCTCAGGAAACCCATAGAAATCCTGCGACGTATCAGTAGTGGATGTAATTCTATCGTTAGAGGAAGTCAATGGCCTTTCTTCACTACAACCAACAGGTTCTTGCATAATATTAAAATATTTTTTTTTTCTAAAAAAAAAAATCCCGATTGGGAACAGAAAGTTCCAAAAAACAATCAAACTGTTCTTACGACAAATCAATATTATATAAAGATTCAGTCAAAATTGGACCAAAGTCGGCAACTTTTCAATTCGTAAAAATTATTCATCAATCTACCTGTATCTTCAAGAAATTGTTTGTTAACATAAATAGCTGGAAAGCTTGCGAAATTTATGCAATGTGTACATGTTCTACTTTACGCAAATTAAAATCAAGTACACTTGAAATTACTAAAATCTAACTTTACAGGTAACGTCGTGTTCTTCGTGAAATTAATTTGCACGTTAAAAGGTCAAGAAAATAATTTACACTCCGTAAGGTTATGAACAGTGAATTATTTGAAAATTTAAAGTGTATGGTAGACTATTACACTTTAGTACTCTTTAGAAAAATCACTTAGCTGTATATACGAGTGGTTCAGTCGCTGTAGCCGTTCAAAACACCTCCATATGCGACGCAGCAAATACCAGCACAGATGGAATATATCCAAGATCAGCTGTTCCCGACTGCGATATTTTTTCTTAATAGTTCCTGATCGTCCGCTGGAGGCGCTGCCGTCAATTCGTTGTTAGTCCTTTCTAGGATCTTTTCTCGATGAATTCTTGTTGTCGAATTGTAACTTAGTTGTTATTTTGTATCAACTGCACGATCGCCATGTCGCATTTCATGTTACACTTCATGTCGTATTTCTTGTGTTCGGTCGTATTTATCTTTTTTATGAAGATTGTCGTTCTACTTTATATTGCTTTTCTTCCGATGTCACCTTTCATTTGTAGTTCGTGCCGATTTGATTTTTACTTTATTAAACTTTTATTTAAATAATGAGTAAACTTGTCTGACTATTAATTAACATTTATTAAAGTTCAATCATATGCTTTAACTCCGAAGATTGCAGGTTCTTTTATCAATAACTTCACGTTCCAACTCGTGTCTATGCTCTCACGCTAGCTCTCGTTGATAGCCAACTGTTACCATAGCAACCTCTTACTGACCCTTGTTCTTCGTTCTGCCACACTGTGTTTCAAATCTCTTGAGCTTGAAGAACTCAGAAGTATTAAATACGGACAGAAACGATCCCGCTATCGTTTTTTTTTTCTTTTGAAAGGTCGTGGTTGCTAAACTCGAACATGCTGAAATAAGAACTTATATTTGATTCTAAAAGTACGCTCTGCAAAGTTTGAAGAATTTGTGTTTAAAGGGAATGCACAATTGCTTTGAAAGAACTCGTTGTTTTTTCATTAAGGCTGGGCAAACATTCAAAATATAATCTTTGGTGACGGTAAGAGAACTTAACACAGACTCCAGATTATTAAACAAATAATCAAAACCGAATAAATAAATTGCAAGAATAATCGATTCGGTAGCATATTTGGTCTTATATCCACTTTCAATAACGTAAAACTCACGTACACCGAACATAAACAAGTTTCATTAACGAAAGTGATCAGTAAAATACGTAAAAAGCAAATAAACCATAATGTATAAACTTTGGTCAAGCAACAACATTAGCGAAAGTTTTAATTAAATTGAAATTCATCCTATGCCTGAATGATAACTGGCATTCGTGGTTACAGCAGATAACATGAGTAATTTAAATTTTTTAATGTTATTTTATGATGCATCATTAACGACATGTTACTGAAAAGCAGTTCCTCTTCTTTCCATCCGCAAAGTTTATTGATTTTTTTAACTATGAAATGTTTCAAAAAGCCTTCTTAAAGATTATGTCAATTAATTTGATAGCAGTTGGTTAGCTATTAAATTATGGAATCTCAAATTCTTCTAATGATATCTGTGATCGGTGTTAACTAGAGAGTTAATGCTTTCGCGTAACGTCACCGTTCTCCAGCCAATAACAATCGAGGTTGAATAAGTGAGCGAGTGAGAGAGCATATGAAATTATATAGTAGATAATTCAGGAAACTAATGATAAATTATAGTGAAGTAGTTCAAGTTTATCAATAAATAATTATACAATACATTGACAACCTGTAAGAGATTTACTTGCTCCTCGAAAATTGATATCATCAAATATGTCGAAACTTTCGTATAAGCTCAATTAAATTTAAAAAAGGAAAGTGCTACAATATCGGACAGAAACTGTACCGCCACCATGTAAGCTAGGGCCCAGGTTGACCTCCACTGGCCTAGTTGAAAGGCAATGAGAGAATTCAATGCCCTGGCCTCTAATGCTCTCGACGTCGATGATTACGGAATACCAACCAAAAACCGTAACGAGGACGGTCGGGGCGGTAGGCATGAAATCTTAACTCTGGCCCGTATTCAATAAGGCGACGTTTTATAGTCGATTTTGCGGATATTAGAAGTTATGGGACATTAATGTCCTCTCAGACTGTTAATTATATGCTTAGCTGCGATTCTGTACCTAATAATTGAATCAAATAAATATCTTTAAGCAAAATTTCAAAAGCGTTTTAGTATCTTGAAACGATGAAAGTTCTGAAATGACTTCACTGTACTTGTTACATTCCCTTAAGTCATTTGAGTAGAAAACAGTGAAATTACGTGCATAATTCCAATAACAAGATTTCAACTAGTCGGCAATTTTCAATTTCCACTCAATTAGCTGCTTGAAACTTTGTGTTTGGTTATCAGATACTTATAGGTATAAATCACTTTCTAATAGCGACATTTGCACTAGTCTGGTACAATACATGTAAGTACACATAATATTGCCACATTACTATGTTTATTGTTTAGTTTTTGTGGGCATTTTTAACAGTATCTATGATTTCTGTAAATGTAAAGGGAATATTAATGTGACCATCTAAAGTTTCTGTTTGGATATAGCAAATTTAATATGGAAGTTTCCGCATATTTTATTCATATTTCCACAACTATTATTGTAAGCATATTCTAAAACGGCAAGTAATTACACTGGCGTTTAAAGTCCTCGACCGAGGATTTGGGGGGGGGGGGAGGGTAAAAGCTGCATAAAGGTCTATGGAGAAGAGAGGGTTCAGCCATGGGATAAATAAAAAATAAAACGAAAACACGTTCCAAACGGAATGAATGTGTAAGGAGGAATCGATAAAAATCGGTCGAAAGAAATGTTTGGAAAATTACGTATTTTTCATTTTTACGTGAACTAATCCAATAATTTGAGTTGGGATAAGATGTTATAAAGTGGTTTGGTAGCTTATTGATTAAGGCGCTTGCTTTCGGAATTTAGAGGACCGATCCCGGGTTCAAATATCGGTGAGAGCAGGCTTTTTAAGAGTTTTGATTGATCGTAAGAGCTATGACAGGACGTTCCGTGGTTTCGATTCCACGTTACACGTAGGTCCGGGAGGAAAGGAACTGGCCGTCCCTCCGACACAGTGGCTTCGTGCGCCTTGTTCGGGAGACTCCAATCAACCTTCGGATTGTGGACTAAACTATTTATTTGCTGATAGACTGATCAGTGAACTCACTGATCAGATAAAAATCGTTTTGAACACTCAGAATATTATCAGCCTTCAACGCTAATGCAAAGAATCTCACAAGCCTCAGTAGGTCACTTTTATACTTTTCTAACAATTAAGCATGAAAAAGGGTGTAACAGACTTTTTTTTACGGTTTATGCGACATTATACTCGTACTTTCACGTTTGTGTATCTGTTTTAGATATTTATTTTACACGAAAACGATCGTAATTTAAAATCGTTATTTAATTTCCACTGCGATAAATTTCAAATAACATTTTATGAAAATGTGAGCCTAAATTTAATTTTAAAAGAGCATGTCATCTCGATATGAAATGTTTTGTATCTTTATAGAGACATTCGTGACAGGTGAATACTAAACCTAAATGTTGCCTGAGGATGAGCACTGGATGCGCTGATTACGATATGTTGCAGGAGAGAATGTGTATTTAATGTTAAGGGAATATATCTTACGAACAGAAACATTACGATTTTACTATTATCTTAGCTGTGTTCGAGACTGGGTTCCTGTAAGGAAGTTAGCCGCAAGTAGGCAGTACCACTTTTCTGAAGAGCTCAGAGAAATCTTAGCGTTCTTGATCTGCCTACACACACGTCTAACAGAATCGTCTATAACGGATGTTACTGAAGAGTATTTACTTGACCTGAGAGAGTGTGTGAGCCTTACTAGAGATGACCTGTGACTTTCTACTGTTCCATTACGCTAGCGAAAGAATGCCGCTATAGAGTGATGAATGCTTATAATGGAAGGTGCATAAAGTGACTGGAGAGAAAGTCTCTGAGAACAGCGTTTGGTGATGATTCAGCCATCAGCGACGCTTTCCTGCACGCTGTGCGGCTCGCAGTCGGGATGCAGCACACGGATCCGTGATGTCACGCATATAATACCACGAAAACTAACCTCGTAGCAGAAGGAGCAAGCTGTGATATAACCACCATTTTCTTTCCTATAAATTATGGATTTCACGCGCATTTTTCACGTGTGCCGCCATACTAAAGCTCGGCTGGTAGCAGTTGTCGCAATTACATTCAATAGGTTACCTCGAGCCAGCGTGGTGCAAGAAAAATTAGCCTTCCGATACTAGGATAGTGGAGTAGGAAAGCTGGCGGTACAGAAACCACTGTCACAATATTGTGTGCAAGGCCGTGAGCTAAATTTCAAACCTCTCCAATGTGTATGTGTCAAAGGCATGCGACAATAGGCAGCCCTCTTCGTGTCTTTTAGACGTGAATGGGATGACATCAAATATCACCCTCCTTATTTTTTTTCTTTTTAAAATCTCTCTTGCACATAAGAATGGAGTAACTACGCTTAACACAATCGTCTACACATACAGCAAATAATACTCAATCTTATTAACCATACTATAATAATATTGCTTATCACATTATTGGCCGGAAGGCTCCGAAGGGTATTTCGGCCTCCGGTGTGACAGAGTTTCGATTTTCCTCTGTCCTAGTTAACTATCTTAATCCGGTAATCCTATTTCTTAAAGTGAACCTACAGTATAACGTGGTATCTGAACCACGGAAACGTTTTGGCGTACTTCACAGCAAGCTGTACCAGAAATCAGTTTGAGGGATTTCAAAATTTCTGCCTAGACAGGGATTCGAACTGGCGATCTTCAGATCAAAATTTACATGAAGAGCTATGAGGGCCCCCACACTTGGAGGAACGGACATGGTACATCACTTTTAATATTAAATAAACTAAACGTTTTTCTGCTGAAGCTGGCGTCGGCCTACGAGAAAACCAAATCGAATCATTCAGCAATACTGCGCCACTTAGCGTGTACATTTCCTGGATCTAACACTTAATTTGATAACGTGAGTATTGTTGTTCGTTTCAAGTCTGTATCCACAGAGCAGTTAGGAAATCTACGTAAAACATGGTTTCGATCGACAACACGCACTTGCAAACTGGGTGGTTATCTTCGTTATTCCGTTAATGTGAACAGAAAACATAATTATAGCTGAGTCAGCCCCTTGTCTCAAAAAGATAAGTTTTTGAATATAAAGATATTAATAAAGTAAAAATTCAAATTACAGCAGCAGTAACCTGATCGTGTTTAATTCAAAATTTTATCAAGTCAAAAATTTAGAAACAAAGCAATTTTTACGAAACGCTATGATTTTTTTTTTTTAACAATACGAGTTGTATTATCTTTGAAAAATATTTTAATGTAAGTTCGACGGAGCATATTTTCCTGTTTCTCGTCTTCAATTCTTCCTCATCTGCTTATACATCTTACGAATTTGTTATTTATAAATTATGTCTTTTTTTCAGTTTACCGACGTAACATTATATCATAAACTATCATTAGGTGTCGTTTCGATGAAATGCGTTCGTTGATTTTCCTTGATCCCTGACCAGACATTCAAAAATTACGGACCTGCCCTCACTAATTGTGGTCTGTAAGTTATCCGGTGACATAAGCTATCACTAAAAGCATTTTAACTAAAATCTGTTCATTGGTTTTTGCATGATGCGCGAACAGATAGAAAACAATTTAATTTTTTTTCTGTTTTGGCCTCTATATCTTCAGCAGCTTATATTGTAATTACTATTTTTTAAATAATTTTATCGCTTCTAACTCCTCTCCTAAGACTGAAATTTCTTTGTAGGCGGTGATCTCGTCCATCTTACATTGAAAAGGTTCTTTAACGCTTCAGCAAAATCATATAAATATCACAATGTGTCAGGTAAGCACATGCTTTTATCGTCCATTTCTTTGTTTCCAGTTTTATATATGTCGTCAGAGTAAGATATAAACAAGTTCTTTTAAAATGTGCTTCTTCCTTCTGTTTCCTTCGCTGATCACTAACGTAACGTCACTTCGTTCTTCCTATTTGAATTTAATTTTTGGGCGCCATCTCAGATAAAACAAGTAATCAGGATTATGTTTACAGGGCTAAATATTTTATGATAATTATAAAGGTATCTCTCTACATTACCTCAATAATGAAAAATATGTGTAATTTTCGTTTCTTTGAAACGAAACACCCGAATATACCTTCAGAAACATTGTACAAGTTCTAGCGTTATTTCGGCATTTACAGTATCAAATATAACTAACGAAATAATTTGAACCAAGCATGAATGCACGTGCTAGTTGTGTTTGGCTGGCACAACAGCTTTAGACGTATCTGCATAAAAATTGCTGGGTTAGCTGCATACAAAAGTTTTTGGTGGAACATGCTCAAACTTTCTGCTAAGAGATTTCGATGGTGTTACCACTATCTTTCATTGTTGAATGTTACGGCGTCACGAAGTCCTGATGATGCAATGGTAGCTGGCGAAGACAGGGTATAACCACTTCGTGGGAGTGCCTGGCAACTACTGTAGTTCCTACAGTAGTTGCCCTCCCTTGGCGATCACCAGTTTGCGTGCTGCTGTCGTCGTGATATGAAGAAAGAAGCTCTCAGTACAGAACCAGGTCAGAGTCGTAAACAGAGAGAATATCCGTTTTAACTGCACGTAACTTCGGTCACGATAAGATGGGAATCTTCCCCCAACTTACTTCATGGATACGTTAGACTCAAAAACCGAAAACGCTCGGTGAGCGAAATAAACGACTACAACACGCTGTGGTTTCTTTAAAACAGCCACAACATATTATTCGCGTTGTGGCATTGACGAAAACAGCCAGAATGCGTTGTGGCTATCTCATAAGGGCCACGCGTCGTGGCACTCATGATATTTGAGCACTACGCGTTGTAGTTACTAAGAAAAGCCACAACGCGTTCTGAACGTTAGCTGATGGAACCACGACACGACGGAGAGGTTTTACCTATATATTCTGAATGTTAATTAATAATCAGGTGATGTTAAGAAAATGAAACTCTTTTTCATTACTGTTTCATTATCTTTAATTATTGTCTGATACAAGTTGACAGTAAAATTATTAAAATAAAGAAAGTTGTAACAAAATTGTTAATAATGTTACCAAGCGTGGTGTGTGAGAAGGATAGCTCTGGCCTGGCTTTCGCGAGGACTCGGGTTCGAATCCCCGGCTAGCCTTCAAGATTCGAATTCCCCAAATCATTCCAGGTTAAAGCCGAGAAGATTCCTTTAAAATGGCCATTGATTGCCGTTCCTTGCCCCCAGTCTTTCCTGCCTCAAATGACCTCGACGTTGACGTAGAACCATAAGCAAAAAAAGTGACGTTTTATGCTCTTTAGGAAACATTGAATTTTTTTTTCGATACTGCATCTTTTACAGGGAAACATTATTTTAGAAAAAGCTTAAAATTTAATTTTAATAAAAAGTTGCGTTATTTGTGAAAATGACACCTCAGGAGCTCACAAGTGTTCAGAGTGTCATGAATATGTTCACGTTATCTGTGGAGAAAGCAACGAGAATGTGTGGTTTGTTGCAAATATTACTTGTAAGCTCTGTTTAAGAAAGACCATCACCAATGTTGAGAGAGTCAGTGCCAATTCCGGCCAAGAGAAACAGCCACATAAAATTATTTCACTGTCCAACTTAAAGTTTTCTACCGTTAAAATTGGTTCTACTATTTTAGTTAGGGTACCCTAAGCTCCCAGCTATGTTTTAGCAGTGTTATGAGCATTAATCCATCAGGTTTCTATTAGTTAGTAAACAAGGAAGGTCTTCTCAGCCGACTTAATGAATTTACACTTTCAGAGAGTAACTTTAAAATTCAGGACGTCTCTCAAATCCTTTAACTCATTGCCTAGCATTTATGTTACCATCTGAATGTCACCAAGGCTTTATAATGTGTCAATGTAAAAGATACTGTATTGATAATAAATGCAAAAGTTGCTCAAAGAAATTAAAGTGTAACTCACAATTTCATGGTAATAGCTCTTGTAAAAGTAAATAACTCTGCAACATTCTTGGTAATTTTGTTACCAACTTTATTTATTTTAACAATTTTACTGCCAACTTATAACAGACAATGATAAAGACACGGTAATGAAAAAGACTGTTCTATTTTCTTAACATCACCTAATTATTAATTAACATTGAGAATATGTCTTTACGGCACGCCCGTCGTGCCGTGGTTGCATCAGATAACGTTCAGAGCGCTTTTCTTAGTAACCTCAACGCATAGTGGTCAAATATCATGAAAGCGGATCGTAGCCCTTTTGAGGTAGCCACAACGCGGTCTGGCTGTTGTTGTGTCAGTGCGAATGGCGTACTGTGGCTGTTTTAAAGAAACCACAACGCGCTGTGGTAGTTTCTTTTTTCACTCACTGAGCGTTTTCGGTCTTTAAGCCTAACAGATATAATCATGTAACATTGTTTGTTGCTTCCGGAGTTGACAACTAAATTTTGTAAACGAAGTGGGAGTAAACATTAGGATTGGAAACTGTAGCTGCAATAAAAATTCTTCATAATGGCATACGAAATTGCTACAGAATCTGGTCGAATTGTAAAAATGGAACTTGATTGCTCAGAAATTTGCGATGAAAAGATCCCAGAATGTCAAAAATTAGCGAAGGAGGGAAAAATGAACGAAGCCTTAGAAGCATTCCTGGCACTTGAAATACAGATAAGAACGAGTTCAGATATGGTTTCAACTGGGCGTGTGCTTGTTGCAATTGTGCAGATATGTTATGAAGCGAAAGATTGGGATGCTCTGAATGGACATATCACACTTTCAACAAAACGACGAAGTCGATTGAAACAGGCAGTGGCGAAAATGGTTCAACAATGCTGTCAATATGTTGATAAAGCCCCTAACAAAGAAATTAAAACAAAACTTATTAATACTTTAAGGAGTGTTACAGAAGGAAATATTTATGTCGACGTTGAAAGAGCAAGACTAACTAATAAGGTAGCTATGATGAAGGAAGAAGAAGGCGACATAGTAGAAGCTACTAACTTCATACATGAGTTACAAGTTGAAACCTATGGCTCAATGGAAAAAAGAAAGAAGGTGGAGCTAATATGGAACAAATGCGTCTGTGTCTTACCAAGTCCGATTACATACGAAACCAAATCATATCAAAGAAAATAAATACAAAGTTTTTGAAGATGAAGCAACACAAGATTTGAAGCTGAAATATTACAGGTTAATTATACAGTTAGAACAGCACCAGGGTTCATATTTAGCAACATGCTAGCATTACAGAGCAGTGCCGAACACATCTTGAGTACAGGAAGATTCCGAACAGAGGCAAGAAGTTTTAAAGAATGTTGTCTTGTACTTAATTTTGGCTCCATATGATAACGAGCAGAGTGATCTTACCCATCAGGTCCCTTAAGAGAAACTCCTTGATGAATTATCTACATACAAGGAACTGCTTCGTCCTTTTAATAATCCAGAACTAATAAAATGGTCTGGTTTATGTGATATTTATGAGAATGAGTTACGTATAGGTTCTTCATAGAGTAAACCCACATCAGTTTTCAATCCAAAGACCTCAGAAGCCGAATTGTCGAGCATAATATCAGAGTAATGGCTAAATATTATACAGAAACTACACTGAATAGGATGTCTGAGCTTCTGGATCTGCCACTTGAGGAAACTGAGGACTTGTTATCAAACCTGGTTTTTAATAAGACAGTCCTGAAAAAAACAGATCGGCCAGCAGGTGTTGTCAGTTTGACACAGAGCAAGAACTCAGGTGGTTGGACAATTCATTCAGTACATCACTTGAGTTCTCTGATGCAGCTTGTGAACCAGACATCTCATCAACAAGGAAGAAATGGTGCACAAACATCTACAAACAGTGAAGGAATAGTACAACTACTATGAGACAGCGTTTTGTACTTTAGACATTCTGAACTTGTCGTTCTTCTGCTCCACATTTGCTATTGTGTTTTTTGTGTTCTGTTCAGTTTTGATATTTCTGCATTTGTTTAACTGATTTTGAGTTCTGTTAGTAATGCCTTTTTGTAAGCCGTGGAACTGTGTTTAACATGTGAAAATATTTTTATTCACACTGGCTGTGAGTAGTCTTATTGAATTTGTGAACTTTTTGAAACAATACATTAACTGTTATTGTTTAAATTATCCAACCAGATTTGCATTTTACCTATTCCAAAAAAAGGGATAATGTTATTTTTTTAAGTAAAGATATGCAGCTTTTAAGATATTTTTCCTAATAACATAAGTTAGGGATTTAATTGTAAAATAACTTTTCAAAAGTTCTAATTGAATATCACCGATTTTTATTTTGTAAAAAGGTATATCTTTGTAACAATTAGTTTTGATAAAATTGTGAATAGGAAAAAAAAATGACATGTTTCACATCCCAGAGGTCCTTCCTCAGCAGGGATCCATGAAACAAGACAGATAAATAAATAAATTTGCATCAGCTTGCAGGCTCGGTTTCTTGGCGGAGCGTATTTCTCTGACTAGAATTGTAGGTCACCCGTAGAATGTATCTCGCACTACTGAATGACAAATCAGATGGGCTGCAAAAATTCCTCAAATCTGATTACTGCCGCCTTTGTCGTACGAATGGATGGGATGCAGCAACGCGTGAAATCGATTGGAAGTTCCCAACGATCCGTCTCTTCTAGGATTAGTTCTTAACATGACCTATTTCCACTAGCGCGGATTTTCCCTAGTTTTCTAAATTGCACCAGCAAATATCCGTTAGACTTCACACACTTTACGATAGCCGTAAATGAGTGATTGCACTATGCGTACGTATAACACAGTCCGTATGTTCGTAACGAACTTGCGTTTGAGACATATCAATACCAGCAGAATATTCAAACCTATGCAAAAGATTGTACTAATAGAGTAAAGACCATTATACAGGCAGTGTCCGTGGCTAGTAACACATTTTTAAACTGCATATTGATAACCAGATCATTAGTTGCGATAAAAAAAAGTACTGTACCTTCCTAAAAATTGAAATTTCTCTTTATCCTTAAATTTTTCGCTAGTTCTTCCACAACTGGTAACAGGAGGTAAATAAAATAAAAAATGAATCAGACATGCAGCGAGAAAATGAACAACGCATGTCTTCCGTGCGTCATGTTCTGCCCTCTGATTGTAATTATAGAAATTTTTATTGTTATGAAAACCTTTCTAAGGAAACTAAGTTCAAAAGCAAATAACGATGATTTATTTCATTGATATAATTCGTCATTACCTACGTTATCTATAAACTTTCTCTGACTTTTTGAGAAACTTCCTTGATTCTTATCTTCTATCATAATATTATTGGTTATGTTGTGACCTGATTCTAGTAACTGCTACAGAGAACAGATCTTTATATGGATTTATCAGTTTAACCGTAGCAATAAACAAATAGCAACATGTAGATT
>JARYHS010008074.1:344589726-344852249 GCA_031002005.1 Vandiemenella viatica
CCATAAAGAAAGCATCACAACAATTATCAACGCCGTAATACAACAGAATTTGAGTGCGTTTGGACAAAACCCATTGCACATTCCCATGTCACACAAGATAATTATTATTTAACATACGCAATGCACACAAAATAAATTTATCTGATCTTATTGCAGAACCAACTTGCATCTAAGATCAACAAGTACAACATGAATTTATACATGCATTAACTACGCAAAGTAATACAAACTACTTTCTATCTACAAAATAAAAAAGTTGCCAAGGACATAGTGCTGTCTTTCGTTCATAGCATAATTAATTTTTGCAATTAATAATCGAAAAGCCCCACTTGGTTCGCCATTGTAACGTTCTGACCTCATTACCTGATTTAAAATTATAATTAATTTTATTATTTTATTTTATTATCATGAAAGGTAGAACTTGCGTGAATACTTTATACGAAAAATCACAAATGGTTTTATTTCAATTAATCACATGCCATACATAACAAAATTAGTTAAAAATAATCAGTTGTCCTTTTGTGGGCGCCAGGGTATTTTATATAAAATACACAAAAATTAAACAGTAAACGAAGCCAACATTTTGACTTCACTTCTGAAAGAGATGTTTGCTCCGGGCTATGAGAGTTCTTATCTGCAGGGTCGTAGCTGGGCAATGCTATGAACTTGAAAGTCTAGCTAGCACAGTGTCCTTCATTGGCGATGTATAATTACCGAATGTACATGTCTGCCGCCACACATTGGATGACGGTCTTCTCTGCTATCGACTAGTGTAGCACAGTTCCTCAGATGTCGTCCTTTGCCTGAGCTCATCTGCTCAAACAAAATAGCGGGTGTCCGGATCCAGGCAGCAGCAACAGTCCCACTCACGAATAGACAGTCCAGAAATCACATCGTCCGAACGTGCTGGCCGGCCGGCATCGAATATCTCTTCCCTCGTTCGTCGTGCCACATGCAAAAACAGAAAACTCTCGCCGAT
The DNA here is from genome assembly GCA_031002005.1 of Vandiemenella viatica. Taxonomy (NCBI): domain Eukaryota; kingdom Metazoa; phylum Arthropoda; class Insecta; order Orthoptera; family Morabidae; genus Vandiemenella; species Vandiemenella viatica. The sequence goes on from JARYHS010008074.1 coordinate 344,590,706, forward strand.
CACCCTGTTTGTCTACCTGGCAAGCACAAATCTCCCCTCCATTAGGCACTCACTATTCTCCCCTCGCTAATTCTAGGAACCGGCCTGCTGGCATTCCTCAGATCTGCCGCTCCACACTTGTACAATGTACACTGCACCCAAACGCCCACTAAAATATTCCACATTTTAAATAATAAACATATAGTTTATTAATGTAACTAGCGGTCACAAGACGCGTTCGTTACACTCTCAATCTGAAGGTTGCGGGTTCGATCCCCCCTTCCCAAGAGAATTTTTCTTTTCGTTTTCTGTGGCGGTCGCATGCCTCGAGTACGCTTGGCAACACCGCCTGTGGAAGGCTGTTTGAATTCGCCCGCGCAGCGCTCTTATTGGCCAACTTTAGCAGCGAATAACTAAAAACCGTACGACTTTTACTAGATTTTTTTTTTGTATTTATTTCGTTAGTGCAAGGTCCCGAACACTGCCCTTACCCGCCGATGAGTGAATTTCTGACCACCCTGTATATATATGTATACTGTCTTCCTTCATACCTAACGGAAATCTATAAATGAGGAGGTATTTTAAAGATTAAGGTATCCGCTTTGGCCACCTCATATTTTCAGAAGGTAACTTTTCTAAATTCCACCCTTAGACGGCAAATATATCAATATTTCTAAAATGCTATTTTTTTGTGTCACGAATTATTTAGCTCCCTGTATGCGGAACAAAAATCTATAAATGAAATATAATTTTAAAGGTTAACGTATTCACTTTGATGATATCAAATATTAAGAAAGGAATTTTTCAGAATTGAACCTTTAAAAGGCAAAAGTATCAATATTGCTACAATGCGTTTTTGTGACACGAGCCATTTATCTCCGTTGATATCTAACCAATATAAATAAATGAGGTATCATTTTAAAGATTAAGATCTCCGCATTGCTCACATTATAGTTTAAGACACACTTTTTTTGGAATTCGATCCTTAAAGAGCTAAAGTATCATTACTTCAATAACGTACTTTACTGTGACGAACTATTTATCTTCCTTGATATCTAACCGAAATCGAGAAATGAGGTATCTTTTTCAAGATTAAGGTCTCCACTTAGGCAAAATTAAAAATTAAGAACGAAATTTTTCGTAATCCACCCTTGAAAGACAAATGTAATAACTGTGAAAGCCAGGCGTATGAGAAAGTTCAGAGCCAAGCTGCTAGATAGCAGCAGCAGCAGCAGCACTTGTCACAGAGATATTAATAAATTGATTCACTGTTGATGAATTTTGTTACCTACACTAAACACACAAACAATTGCTACTAATGAGGCGGTTCTTCTTTCAGTCTATTACAATCCACTAACCCACACCAATCATCGTATTTGCGAAATTTTCGCATGGGTCATCTAGTTTATAATAGTATAGGTAGAGAAGTATACCCTACCTACTGCTTAAAGGGACCGAGTGTTGGTATAAAAACAGAAACGGAATTAGTGCAATGTAGACCTAATCATTTCGAGATATCTTAATGATCGATGAAGAATTACATTTTCGCACCGTACGTGGTGGGTAAGCGGCAACACTCTGGTCTCGCATTCGGAAGGACGCAGATTCGAATCCCCGTCTGACCATCCAGATTTCGGTTTTCCATGGTTTCCCCAAATCACTCCTGCCAAATGCGCAGATGGTTCCTTCAAAGCACCATGGACGAATTCCTTCCAGTTTCTTGCCCCCACTCCTACACCATCTCTACACAGGGTTGGTTTGCCATGAAAAATGCCATTGTCTTCAGAGCACGTGTAAACCCATAGTTGTAACAGTACTGCCATGAAATATTAACACAAATAACTCACATGGCACTTTGGTTCGTCCGTGATCGCGTGAAAAACTTCACCGACTTGTGTAACATCATAACTGCCAACGGGAAGCCATATTGGCGTCCAATAATACTCCAGGTAGTAAATCGGTTAAGTTATCAAACAATACCAATATATCTATCCCTTCTACTTTAATCTGTTTCCACTCTCAAATATCAAATTTAATTACATGAATACTGCCCGATCCTGTTGCATGATAGCCAGAGATGGTCTGGCCTTCTCGCGGTATTTGGTTGGGGGCACCAGTTTGTTACGATTTTTAAGAAAATATTAATATTCCTTTGGTTGATCTAATTTCAGTTCTCTGCATATTTCATGTACTGCTTTGAAAGAAATTGCTGCTGGTTCGGTTCTGAGCACGGTGCCGTTAAATGAGAAGGTTTTACTGGTAATACGGTGCATAACGTTCTTCCAATAACCTTGGCCGATTACTGGAAAAGTCAAGGTGTAGCAACACGACAACACACAACAACTAGCTACAAATTTCGCAATTTGTGGAGATACATTAATGAAAAAATAACACCGCGTACAACTCGTCAAAGTAAACCACAAGTTAATTTAATTTATGGGACTTCTTTCCCGAAGACAGCATGGTCCGAATTGGGAAGCGACACTACTCGCACACATACCAGTTCATAGTAAAAGTCTCTCTGTTCAAATTTGTGCACTCCCCAAAATGTTCTTCGTTCACACTTTAGAACTGTTTGTAGACACGGAGAATTCCCTTCGCACTTCACCGGTAGAACCAAATCGTTTTATGGTCAGTTCTGTGCTCTGTGCTCACTTTCACTACAGTACTTGGCTGCAAAACCATACTCGCACACATACAACTTTCAGTCCACAATCTCGCTACAACCCGACTGTCACCATCTTCTTCCGAGATAATAATCTTGCAACAGTGGCCAGTTCGATAGTCCACCGATATTACTATACTATAAAAAGTCCTTCGTTTCTTCTTGTTTACTTCGTTTTGATTCACTTGTTTAGTTCTTTGTAGACCAACCGGGAAAGTTGAGCTTTATACGACATGGTATCGGGAAGTTCCCCATCGTCAGACTCTGGTTGTTTGGGGGTAGAGCTTGGCTTTGAGCCATGGGTGAATATGACCTCTTGATGCCCCTTACAAACGTGATCTCATAATATATATATACTTGGTTTTCCATAATATCATTTCTGGTAGGCTACCGACCTCGGTAGCGTAGGAGCTAGAGTGTTAGCTCCACGGACGCCGGTTCGAGTCCAGCCGAGGGCATGGGTGTTTAGTATATGTGTTGTCTGTATGTCATGTCCATCGTGTTGTGTCCAGAGCCACTTGGAAAATAATACACTGTGAAGCTATGAAGAAACTGAAGCACACTGGATGATTCGAAATACACTTGAGTTGGCTGTATGGCCTCAAAGCCAAAAACCACTTAAAAAAAATAAAATATTATGGCAGGCTCTGTTTCAATTGCAATTTGAATTTTGTTGTGCGTGGCTACTGATCTGTATCTTGCTGTTCCTTTGAGGACGTCCAAGCCTCGAACTTGGCAGGTATGCGTCTTATTTGATGATGTTTCTATTCACTTGTCCTTAGCATCCGGTAGACCTATTACGAAGCTTTCTGTGTTTTGAGCCTCTCCGTGCTTTCATATAAATAATTTCTCAAAACCAATGTCAGATGTGCATGTAGCTCCTGGCAGTTCAAGACTGACAGTTTCAGGCATGTATTTCTGTTGAGTTAATGTGTTTTTACCTTCAAAAGAGGTAGCAGAAGTGCTCTCGTTAGCAGCATGTTACCCGGAGACTCCATACAACATTTTTGTGGGTTGAATAGACCATAAAGGTGGACAAACACCCAAAAATCAGAAAGTAATAGGCTTAACTGCCTTCTTTCCGTATTAACAATTGAAGCTTTCCCTGCGAACCTCTATTTTTTTAATATTTTTTTTTTAATTACGAGGCTAGATGGATATTTATGAAGGATCTAAAAGCAACCTTGAAGTTAGTAATGACAGGATGCTTTTAGGAACCTTTAAAAGTAATCAAGGTTCCCAATTCCGTAAAAATTGTCTGCTACATTCTGTGTACATTTCAGTTAAGGGGTATCACATGTTGAAACCTCAATGACAGTGCTCTCAAGTCCGCTGGAGCAAGAATTGAAATCCGTTACCGAAATTCACAGTTGAGCGGTAACACTCGGGACTGGAATTGGAAAGGACGTGGTTCAAATCCCCGTCCGTTATCCAAATTTCGGTTTCCCGAAACCACTACAAATGAATGTCCATATGGTTCCTAGAAAAGGGCATAGCATAATTCCTTCCAGTCCCTTGCCCCAAATCCACTCCCAACTCTAATGACCCCTACGTCGACCGAGGCACAAGAAGGGCGGGGAGGGAGCGGGGACAATCCGACAAAGCGGTTGAGTTCAAACAACTGCTAAGCACAGTAAATGGATATCCTAAAAGATAGTTATATTACTACTGGTATTTGAGGCAAAAATATTTCTTAAGCACCAAATTAAAAAAACAAAACAAAAATGTCAATGCGAGTGTATGTATGGAACTTTATACGCCAGTTACACGTATTCTGACTTACAACTGCAATCTGTAAAGGACAACTTACCTCGGAAGATAAGGTATGTCAAATCATGGACCTGGAATGTATACCTACTCTATTTGTGAAATTATACGAAAATCACAAATAAATAATGAAAAGTGCAAAAAGGATTTTGAAGGATTTCAGACAGAGAAAGCTGAATACCTCTAAAAATATACCTTACTCCGAAGCAAAGGATTTGGCAATGTTAATTTTTGCTTCCAGTTCCACTTAGAATGACAATGCTCAGTAAAATAAGTGTCGGGTTCGTGAATCACTGGCTAAGGTGCCCACAAATACATTAATTAAGCTCCTGTTAGTTTAGCTTAACACACTGCGCCTAATCAAAATGAAATGTAACTTACCAGTGCAACTTTTGTATAAGAAAACATTTCTGCACATCAATCGAAGATGCATCAGCATCTGCGTATTTATCAGTATGTCTTTATGGACATTGGCATTACGCCTCGTCGACTTCGAGGTCATTAGAGGCGGGATGAGATTGGGGGACATGGAACGGGAAGGAATTCGGCCATGGCCTTTTGAAGGAAGCATCCCGGCATTCTCCTGGAGTGATTTAGGAAAACCATGGAAAACCAAAATCTTGATGGCCGGGGATTGGAACCGGCGTTGTTTGTTGTGCACCTTTCAAGATATTAGTTTGCTGCATTGTACTAATTGCAAATATCAGCTGAAATATTTCAATGAACTTGTTTTGTCTTCTGATTGTAGTTTTCTTGCCATATTAATGTTGCTCTTTCTCTCGTTTAGTCATTCATTTTATTGTATCGACATAAATTTTCATTTTACTTTTGTTTTGCATCTAAAGAACTAGATGCTGAAGAACCAAAGGTCGCAAAAACTGTTACGTGATTTTTAAATTGTCAAATGATTATCACAAACGAGAACTACATTTCGCAACGGAAGGAAAATAATCTATTAGGGGATTACTGTCTGTCGAGATTGAGGCCATTAGAACCGGCAAAGGATTTTAAGCGAGAATTGTGTATTATCCTTAAATCCATTTCACCCGGCTTTGCAGTCACCAGTAGGGGTAGGGTAGTCATAGGAAGTACCTCCTACGCCGCCTCCCTTGGGTACTCTAACACCCAACAAAACTACGTGTCACCAGGAGGCCAATGGCTGGAAACCGGCCAAGACCTGCCCCTCCCGTTAGCACTCTTAGTTTGCAAGACTTCATTCCCTCGCAACGTTAGAAGAGTCTGCTTCGGGGTTACATGCGCGAACCCCAACCGCACATCTAATGTTACTGATAATGCCCGTTGCCCACATTATGGGGATTGGGTATTCCGCCAGCAGTTTTAAGGGTAAACGTCGTGCGGTCTGCCGAAGGTATGTGTCGAATTCTAGGACCAGGTACATCCGGTAATCCCGACACCTCAAGTGGCTGCCCTACGCAGATACCCTATCGGACGGCCCAAACAGGAATACGCTCCTGTCTCCTCCCTCCCCAAATGCAATAACGTCATTATGCTTATTATCTTGTTAGCAAAGCTTGAAGAGTCACCGCCGGGATCACTTGCGCGAACCCCGTACACCTAATACATATTGCCAAACATCCATTGCCCAATACTTCGGATTGTGTTGCTCGCCAGGAGCTTTAAGGATAGACGCCATGAGGTCTGCTAGGAGCTAGTCCCGTATATTATAGGCGTGGATCGACAAGCGTTTAACGGAACCATCATGACATAGGCGTGGAATGATTGGAGTCATTAGGGAAACCTTTGAGAACCGAAATCAGTATAGCAGATCGGGGATGAATTGAAAGTCCTTATTAATGCCAATCTCGAACGTTAATTGCACACTTGGTGGGTATTACCCTCGCTGAGTATATCGTGTCAATCTTGGTGTGTAGCATTAACAAGTTCTGTTGCTGATAAATGCCATAAACTTTTAATTTTACCTGCGACAGTTCGCAGGTGGTATCGATGTGGTGGAGGCGCTTGTTGGTGGCGGCGGTGGTCGTGGCCTCGTGTGTCTTGCTGCTGGTGGCCGCGGTCTGGTGTTGGTCCAGTGGCTGGAGGCGGTCTCCCAGTCGACCTCCAGCACCCAGGAGGCGCGCGGAGGTGAAGGTGCCTCAGCCTCTGCTGGACCTCTACCACAGACACAACGCGCCAGCTGGCCGCACCCTCCTCCACCTGCAGAGGTCGTGCGAGGACTACCACCTTACCACCAAGGTAATGCAGAAACTATAAGGGATTCACTCACATAAGGTGCCAAAATATACACTCTTCAAATATTATGGGGTTTCCAGCCATGTCATTTCATTTCGAATTTTTCTAGAATAAAATCCTTGCTCCAATCCAAGACATTGGAAATTAAGTATTGGTACAAGTTAATAACTGACTGCTTTTACATGTTGGGACAAACACTTCTCGACTGTTTGTGACTTTTTCATTCTGGGAAGACATAGTGGTCGTAGAACAACATGGAAGATTACAAGCGGTATCATAATTATTGTAAACTGGATGTCCCACGTTAATATTCTGTGAAGTACACTGTTGAATCAATCAGTGGTGATTAAGAGTCAGTGTAATTTATAATAATGCATACAACAAAAGTAATTACAATTGACTTTTATTTCAATGAAGAGTCAGTAATTAAGGGGGTAAGTCACCAGAGTGTGAAAAACAGAAACTGTCATGCAACACTGTGAAGACATTAAGGCAAACGACTTAAAAATCTTGTTCTGGTAAAAATGGATTGTTACAATTATGTTACGCCTTTTAATTTGAAACTTAAATATTCACTTGATGATATTATCGATTATGTGTGTTTAGTGTGTACAAGCAATGAGATGTTATACTTCTACGAGTACTTATTTTGGCATTAACGTTAAGAAGATATATGGGTTCCTATACACAACGTGCAGCCAATTTTCCCCTTGATTACTGGAATGGACGGGGAGATTTAGTCGGGTTATGCCTTGCGTGTTCTAGCATTTAAATAAGAAGTGGAAAAATTTAAATATGAGCAGCGTCCTTGCGAGCTAATTTAAGAAAAACATTTTTGTACTAGATACATTAATAAGTATCGACATGAATCTGATAACGTTCAAAAAAAACTACGTAGGTACACATTTCGTTGGATCTGGAGCCCAATTCCCTTATCTCTAATGCCTGTAAGCTTTTCTTAAGTCGGTTACCGCTATATGTTCATCTTTTCACAACGTCGTGATTTCTTTCATAAATCAGTAATTCAAATTCCATAGTTAATTTGATGGAATGGAAGGTTGGAAATAATATGTGTGATAAAACATGAAAAAAGATGGCAAATGCAAAAATAACAAAAAGCAAATGCCAAAAGTATACCTAATGTGTGACTGCTTCATCTAACCCTTGGCTGTGAAACATAGTAAGTGTTGTAAAATAATAAAAATTGTAGTTTGTGTACAGCACTTTACTTGGATACAGTTCTAAGGAGTAATGCTTTCATTTTAGCCACAAGGTAGTTCAAATCTTTAAGCATTAAAATTTGTACTAAAGGTAGTGAATTTCTTAAAAACCTATTAAGGGCTAAAATAACTGCACATAGGATTGTTGAGCAAATTATGAATTTAAATTGTTTGGGGGTGCGGGTAGGGAAAGATGCGATCAAAAACTCGAACCTGTACCAAGAGATTTGTGCCACAACAAATGAAACAATGGAAGAGAAAGTATGATGATAAACTCTATAAAGTATTAGCGTAGTCAATGTCAGACTTTGATTCTGTTAGAAGTTAAAATGTCAAATTCCTAATACATGGAACAGGATATACACTATTGCACTATAAGGTAACTGGTGCGTGTATACAGTGTATACACGCGCAAGAAGAGAAACTTTTATGTATTTTCACTGTGTGTTTTTTCAGTGTATATGGACAATTGACATTATCTTTATTGCATTTGTACAGTAAATAGGAGCTTGGTCCAAGTTGTTCTCGTAAACAAAATAAAATTATTAAAAAGTTAAAGCACACTTTGCTAGATCAGGCAGTCTGTATTTGGTGTTTACAGCATTTGTATCGGAGAACATCTTAGACAAAATTATGTGACAACCACTCTTACAATCAATTTTCGTTAGTAAGAAGCTTCAAAGCCAATCATAAAACACGGTTTGAACGCCAACTTCTAGTTCATAGCTTAAATAATTTTTAAAAAGCTTAAATAACTCATTCCATCTGCTGCAAAGAGCCAAAAGCGCTTGAGCATAACGTTAAGTGTAGAATGTTGCGGTGCATGATCACTGAACGCGTAAGTCGTAACGCTAAAGGCCCATTCCCACGGCGCTTGGTGAGGCAGTCCGCGCCTTTCATCTTTTACCGCCTTGCGGTGGGTTGAGGCGCGCCGTCCCTGCTACCATATGCGGCAAAGATGACAGGCGTCCATCACTAGGGACGCGCCGTGGGAACGTACTTTAACAGAGTTATCTCTGCCGCGCTCAAAGAAGTTTCATTTCAATTAAAATATTTGCAGAGAATTACAAGCATCCAAATGGATTACAAAACCGAACAAATTATTGTCAACACGGTTACATATAGGACTAACAAACAACGGATTTCGATTAAAATTGTAAGTTATAGTTGTCAGGGGAAAAAAATAAACAGGCAACGACGTCTTAAATCGAGTAAGTTATGTAGCTATGAGTAATGCTGCAAAAATTTCTAATGGGTCTGGTAATTGATGTCCATAAAGTTAGTTTTTGTAGACTGAAAAATAATTTTAAAGTAAATTGTATCAAAGAAAATCCGCAAAAAGTATGGTTATTGTCAGAGTTAATAAGTTAATATTTGAGAGACGGTATTGACAGAGAATATCACTATTAGTGAAACTTATTTTTTGTTTCACCAACTGCAATATACTCGTAATTTTTGAACATTATTTCTATTTTCAAAGATACTTAAACGTAAAGAAACAAAATTTTTTAAAATACCGGCGGTGTTCTTACGAGATAAGATTCAGGTCAAAATGGCCCAAATTCTGGGTACGTGCATACATATTGATAAAAGCAATTATTTTTTATGATATTATTGTTGCTTGACTTTTGTAAATCGAACCGAGACACACGACATATTAATAAAATGTAGATTACACGTCTCCTGCAGTGTTAAGTGAAAAAACGTTTGCACCGGACTGTTTGGTAAAGCGTATGGATAATCTTATATTTCGGCAGAGTGGTCCGCTGATCGATGTCGATGTCTGCTCAAGTTCCGGATCCCTTCCAGTGAGCCCGGTGAGCGCCTGGTAGGAGCCGAGTTGCATCTGTTGGTCATCCCTGGAGGTGAGCACACCACAGCTGTACGTAGACTATCTTACGACTAAATTACTTTGTTCTCTACTTAAGATATTTTACATTTTCTGATTAAGAATAACACCTATATGCAACTAGATTCGTCCCATTTTGGGATTTCAGCTACATGTAAAAGTGTATTTAAAAAAAAAAAAAAAAACACGAAGACCACGAACTTTGCGTCGTTATATGATTTATCCAACATCAAAAACTCCGTTAGCATAAATGTGCGTTCAGTGCCCTCCAGCTTCTTATTTCTATTGATGTTTAAGATTTTTGTCACTCAAATGCCTTACTACAATAAACTACGTTCTAAATGTAGAACCGATACTCTCACAGCCTTTTATTCTTATTAACCTTTTCTTTCAATCATTTTTTTGTTTGTAAAAAAAGTATCATTTTCCATGAATGAAATATCTAGCAATAGTTTAATAAATAGTTGTTGTTTGTTACTAATTAACACATATAACAACAATGAGCAACATTAACTCGGCCTTGTGGTTTTAACTAACAGAACTTAATTGATTTTATGAAGATAAGAATGATTTTTTTAACAAAGGCTTACGAAACAATATTAGATTTAGAGTTGGATAGGACTTAATTGTAATGTATTGTAGTGGTTTAATCATTAAATGTTCCATTTCAAAATATTTTTGGATGTGTCAGCATTGACTGGAGTATTTTGATTTATTTTTCAGTCACTCCAAACTTGTATTAAAAACTTTTGATTTATTTTTATTAATGTTTAAAAATTTCGAATGTAACTAATAACATTTGGGTTATTTTAGCTTAATTTGGATGATTGCCCATTATTTGTTTTCACTTTTGGTCATGACTTGGTTTTAGAGAATGTTCATAAGTAGTAAAAAGATCGCGCAGCGTTGTTGTTGTATTATTATAATTCGGATAGCGAATTTGAACAGTCTTTTTGTAATGACTGCATTGGAAAAATTCGGAAGGGAAGTTCTTGAAAGATGACTCGTTGATACTTGTGAATAAATTAGTATAATCGATTAGTTAATTATATTTGAAGAAACATATGTAACGAAGCCTTTACTTGTGAGATTAAAATAAAACAGTAAGCGTTGAAGCGTTGGCGTCCGGAAAGATTTGCACTTACGGACGATAATTGAAGTGTCCGGTCCATACGAATTGCAACACGTAACAACTCGTGCCGAAATTAATCACCATCGCAACCACATGGCTTGTTATAACAGGACTATAGTAAAGAAGTGCTGTATACTCAAATATGCGACATTGTCGTAAGTAAGGGGAACTTCTGCACATCTATTGAAGACGGGAAAGGATGGGGGGCAAGGATGGGGGCAAGTAATGGGAAGGAATTCGGCCATGGCCTTTTGAAGGAAGCATCCCGGCATTTGCCTGGAGTGATTTGGGAAACCATGGAAAACCCAAATGCCCGGACGGGGATTCGAACCGCCGTCCTCCCGAATGCGAGGCGAGCACGCTAACCGTTACACCTCCCCGCTCGGTAGAATCAAGGGAAATTGATTTACAAAAGCAGACATTCGGATTGTTACTATGACTTCAAGTTTATCTGAAAACTACCGATTTTAGTTTTCACGATGGCAGTAAGTTATAAGAAATTTTAACTGATGAGTGATAAAAAAAATGCATTTAATTTATTTCCTCTTAAATAAATTTTTCAGTACCATATGCTTGGTCCATAACTACAGTGTAAAAAGTAAAAAAAAAAAAAAGGCATACTCATAAAACAGCATCATATACTTAGATTTACATTTATTTGTTTATTTAAAATGGAAAGAATAGGACCCAATAGTTAGTTCCAACTTGTTACAGCGTTTCTACCTTAGAAAGTGGAGTTACGGTATCCTCATAGTTAATCCTCTGTTCGGCGTGCCTACTGTCCTAATTGGAATTTTTAGGTGGACAATTCTGGGGCAGCGCCTATTTCTTGCTTTTGAAACTACAATTTACACGAAGAAAATATTACTAAATATATAGGCTCAATGCTTGTAAGGTGTACAGATCGATGGATACAGCCACTTTCATTCATCAGCTTAGATTTTCTTAAGTGATCCTTGTAAGGAGGCTAAGACCATGGAGGGAGGGGGGGGGGGGGAAGAATGAAAGATAAAAGACGCAAAGCTCCTTCTCAAATCCTCAAATCAAGTTAGGATGAACACAAAACATATATTATTACAGTTTGAACCTATCAATGCGGAAACTGTATAGCTAAAATATTAATATCCAATTGATTTCAATGTGTAAAAACGGGATAATAAAATAGGTGGTCGCCCGTCCGAGTTCTGTGCTCCATTAAACTCGCATACACCACTCTCCTTTATGGGGAAGAAAGCAGAGTCAACTGTTGAAAGGTGTTTTTACAACACTCGTAACGACTTCAGATATAAATATATATGAAGTTACCGTTTCTTGCCATGTGTTAGTTTATCAAATTTTTATGCTAAAGTGGTCTTAATTTTCTTTTTCAACTTGCTTGGTTGTGTTTAAAATCATGCATATGGAGTTATACCTCGCAGTTAGGCTGAGTCCATAAAAGAGAAGTCTTAATGCGTTTATCTGGCCGGAATATCAAAATTTAAACGCTTAATAAATAGATCATAGGCAGTTCTCAACGCCTCGGTACTATCAACCCTTCCAGTAAATAGGTAGTTTCTCATTATCATTTAGACCAGGGGTGGCCAACCCGCGGCCCGCCTTGAACATTTTTCCGGCCAACGAGATTCATCACACTTTTACAAAATATATTTATTTTATAATGGAAAAAGAAAAAAATACATTATTTGTACATCCATAAATTCAAAAATTATCTGTCGAAATTATCAGTATTATTACTACTATTATTCCTTTTCGTTTATGGACTACGACTACGCAACTTCATTTCCTCTTCTGAGTTTCCTTCCTCCGTCGCCGGTACTCTTTCATTCTTTGGCTCACTCTTGCTTTTTCTTCCTCTGGAAATGCCTTCTTTTTCCTGATTGGTTTTTCTTCGGTCAGATCCTTTACTTCCGCAATTTTTCGTCTGAATAATTCCCTGTCTTGTATGTCTTCTATGCTGATCCCACATCTTTTCAGATCCTGATGGACCTCCTTCACCCTTGGAATTATTATTATATTATATTATATATGTTTATAAGTAAGAATATTAGGAAACACAATAATAATAACTCATTATGTTTCAATTTTTCACTCCAAAAAAATGTCTGTAGTGGGTCTAAACCTATTATGGGGATATATGATTTTATACGTGGCCCGCGGAGTTATGATGCATTTCCAAAGTGGCCCGCAAGCTCATTTGGGTTGGCCACCCCTGACAGTAGGCCGTTTCAGTATCAGGATGGTACAGTTACACGTCCGGCGATAGTTCCCCCCCTGTTTCGTCGTGTTGCAGGCGGGCGCGGTGCGGCTGTGGCCAGCTCCAGTGGCGGCAGGCAGCTGTCGCGGGCGCCCGTGCTGCCCTCGGGGCGGCCCTCCTGGCTGTCCCTCAATGTGTCGGCGGCGCTCACCCCCGTCGTCTCCACCCCCCTCACCATGCGGCTTCAGCTGCGCGGCGGCCCGCGTCTCAGAGAGCCACCAGTGCTGCTGCTGCACTACTCGCCGAGAAGTCACCCGGCTGTATGTACACCCACATTATCTCAAAGCTGTATCTCTTATTTTGTGGAGCGTATCTAACGGCCGAAAAGTGACTTTGGCCAGCGAGATTGAACCGAAGATCGCGTTACCCATCTATCAGAATGAAGCAAATTATTACGCCCGACGTATGTGATCAAAATGTACTACAATTTTCAGATTTTAATGCAATAAATCTTGTTGCGAGCTGTAACGAGAGTACAAATTCGTTACTATTTTAACAAATTCGATTTTAGTATAGGCAGGTCTTTTGTGTTTTTTCGTCCATACTGTTACCGTGTCTGTTGCACGAGTGGCAACCTTTGGACGTCGTATCCTCGAGGACGGTATTTCCGTTTGTATTAGAGCTCTTGCTGGAGGAGGGTGGAGTGGTGTGGTGAATGCCGCAGATCTCCACCTGGACCAACCTTACCTACTCACCTTTATATTTTAAAATGAAGTCTAAATATTAAAAATGGTTTTAATTTAATGGTTGCTACAAGGTGAACTAGAACCGTGTACTTTACATCAGAAATAAAATTTGATTTATTGGGTCTTAAGGATGATACAATGCCAGGTTACGTTTAACTTTACGTTAATCATATTTCAAAGGCAACAAGCTATACCTGACAGTTACATTCATAGGTAAAAGAAAACATAAAACTGAATTAACTATTTCAACAAAGAACAAATGAACATATTATCAAAACGGCAACACAGGCCATCAGATTGATGTTAACGTTCACAATGAAAGGGGAAAACCCAGGGTGCCAGTTTAAAATGAGAAGCACTGTCTTGCATTTACCACAAACCTGCAAGGTGCTAAAATTGAAATTAATCATGAAATCAGCTAGCTCAGTGATTTAGGACGGTAGTAGAGTCTATCTCAGGGCCGCTTACGGATTCGCAAGTCTCATCAAAACCCACCGGAGTGTGACCGTATGCTTCGTTACTTAACCATGCGTCGACGTGAAGAAATGTGACGCAGATAATGCCACAACAGCTGCGAAACCAGGATGGTGGTTTCGCCACGTTCCACAATAACCCTCAGGCTATGGCAGGCTTGCCATATAATTTCCCGCTCTCCTGAGCAAGAAAGTACAAGTCAATGTGACCGGACCAGTCACTCATGGTCGGATGTGAGCGTGTTGGCTGCAACACGTCTGCTCGGTTGCTGGACCGGACTGCAAGTGCCGCTTAAGATGGCCTCTTCTTTCTTCCTCGGAAAGTCGTCTCTCCACATGTAACAAACTCCCTAGAATTAGTACTGTGGACCCTTATGACATTCACGATTGGTGCATTGAAACAAGTCCGTCGTCACGTGTTTTTATCGCGCCCCCCCATACGCTATCGCCGTTCGCGCACTTTTCGTAGCCTCGAGCCAGCGTCAATGGAGGGAGCAAGTTCACTGTCCGTAACGGGTTTTCCAGCGCGTGCCTGCATTGTTCAGGGGTAGGCGTCGTACTGTCGCGAAGTCTCAACGACTTTGTCTGGCCCCAGACCGGTAAAATGGCAGCTTTCAGCTTCCCAAACCAAATGTTACTGAGCACTAAGTTTTTACAGAAATTAAATTATAGTAATAATGACTTTGGCTGCCTGGGTTGAATATACAATTATTGCCTATGCGATATCTCTATTATCTACCATATTTTCGATCTACATAATTGAATATCATAACGAAATCTGAATATTACAAAAAAAAATCTGAATATAAATTAATTATTTAATTATATTAATTGTGGGTGACTCTGTCATACCACACGTTATCGGTTCAGCAACAGTTAGCAATTCTTTAGAAGTCAATCCAACAGATTTTACTAAAGGATTTGTATTTATCCAAAATTAAAATAACAGCTAGTGCAGCGACATCTCGTGGCAAAGAATGCCAATGCTCTTTCTTCTGCAGAGACAGTGAGGGAGTATTTTTTGGGTTTCTAAAAGTATACTTCTTCTAGATTTCCCGAGAAAGGGCTAAATCACGAAAATGGTATGTTATGTTAACCTTGTGAACATATTGCGGAGTGTCATCAATGAAATGAGAAGAAGCAATCCTTTTTTTCCGCTAAAATGCTCCCAGTCTATAGTTACTCGTTGTAATGGCTGCATTAATGAGTGTTTTAAAAGTTTTTGACTGGCATCATTTTGAAGTCAGATGGTGGGTCGTACTTGCTGTCACCAGACTGTTTCGTGTATTTGAGAAATGCTTTCGAACGAATGATAAAAAAGTGTTGGAAAGTCACTGGAGGAACTGGTATTCAGAGGGAACTATAAACGGACTGCAACTATTCTTTTAACGCAAGTGTATCAATATCAGTCCATTCGTGTACGAGTTGACCGTTGTAATCAATATGGCTGATGGTCTTCAGTGATGTTATTTCGCCTCTAAAAAGATTTTAAAAAGCCTTTGATTTATGTTTTTTATGATAAAATGTTAAAACTGATTACACATCAGCTTACATGTTACCAATAGAGAATATCAAATATTAAAATAACTTGAGCTAGAAATAACTGGAACAGAAAGTAATTATATTGATAACAACGGTGAACTGAAGGAAATAAAACATAAATGTTCATGAATATTTGGTTGGTCTTACTCAAGCCTTCTTCAGTGTTGGCTGGAGTACTTATCGATGCCCGCACTTAGCATAGTTTCTGGAAAGTAAATTTCCTTCTTCACTGCTACTACTTGTTACAACGTGAGGCAAATATTTTCTTTAACTTTAATGCAGGCTGAACTGTTAATCTCATTATGATATCCGTGTAAGTTATTCTGTTCAATTAAAAAAAATCCATTCAAGATTCTTACTAATCTCTTCAATTAATAACAAAAGTCTTTGGAAGCTATAACGTAGCCAGCGTCTCTAATTTTTATGAACCCGGTGTTTGTTGTCGATTAGTTTTACAGGATCGCAATGTCCGATGCCGGCAACCCGCGCAACACACAGCTGCCCGAGCGAGCGTCCATGAATTAGGTAGGCCTACGTGTTTGCTCGTAAATATGGACTCGCCCCATGTGGTGAGATCTCCCTAACGTATGATCGACCTCGTGATTCTGGAGACCTTTGTTTTAGCACTACTGTTGTTCAAAGGGCGGCAATCTGAAATAAAAAGTTGACGTCGACCCCCTTCCCCCATGGAGAGATTAGGTGAAATTTCGCCGGAAACCCCCTCCATTTCAGCACACGTAATTAATGTACGCCCGCTAAGGTATACGCTCTTGTTCACGTCCTTAACTCCATTGGTAAGAATCTTTATGCCGCTAGTCTTCAACTACTTAGAGAAACAGTGTTTTCTACAGCAGACTGTGCCGACAGTTTAAAACAGCAATTTGGCAGGAAGCAGTCGCAGGCGGTGGATCAAGGACACTGGTTCAGCAAAAAATAATTTCTACCTGCTCTTGAAATTACAATAAATACAAGTGTCCTCAGTAGGTATAAGAAATGAACATAACTTTGATTCTTTTATTATACAAACCTCATCTGACCGAAATCTGAAAAACGTTTGGTATAGTTTTCCAGAAGGTTTTTATGTACAGAAAATTTATAATTAAATCAATTGAAACAAAGTTCAAGAGAATCTTCCTTTAGTCCCAATTGATTACACACACTTGTTTTGGATTTTAAAAGATTAAGATTTCCACTCAGGCAACATTATAAATTAAGAACGAAGTTTCTCGGAATTTGGCCCTTAGTAAAGGTCAAAAGTAATAACTGTGAAAGTAGCGCGTATGAGACAGTTCAGAGCCACACGCTAGATAGCAGCAGCGCATATCACAGAGATATTAATAAATTGCTTCACTGGCTTTGACATTTGTTACGTATCTATTACACTAAACAAAATAATGAATTTTTTAAAAAATGAGGCGTTTCCTCTTTCATCGTATTACAAATCCCCAATTTTACTATTCATTGCATTCGCGAAATTTTTGCATAGTTTCATCTAGCATATATTATTTCTACAAGATGTTTTGTGTCACTAGCCACTATCTCCCTTCATACCTAAAAGAAATAGATAAATGAGGTATTATAAAGATTAAGGTATCCGCTTTGGTCACATGCTACTTTAAGAAAGTATTTTTTCCAAATAGACCCTTAAAGTGCAAAAATGTTAATATTTCTAAAATGCCACGAACCATTTATCCCCCTGTATTCCTAACAGAAATGGATAAATGAGGTATCAGTTTAAAGATCTCCGTTTTGGTGCCATCATATATTACGATAAGATTTTTTGGGAAATCGACCCTTAAAGAGCAAAAGTAACAATATTTCTACAACGCATTTTTGTGTCACAAGGCATTTATCTCCCATCATATCTAACCGATATAGATAAATGTGTTATCATTTTAAAGATTAAGGACACCGCTCTGGCCACAACATATTTTAAGAAAATATTTCTTTCAAAATTTGACCCTTAAAGGTCAAAAGTATCATTATTTCCATAATTTTTTGTCATGAGCTATTTATCTCCCTAGATAGCTATCCGAAATCAAGAAATGAGGTATTATTTGAAGAGTAAGTAGTTTGATCAAACAATGTTTTAAGAAAGGAATTTTTCGGAATTCCACCCTTAAAGAGCAAAAGTATTATTATTTCTGTACATGTAATTTTTTGTTACGAGTAATTTATCTTCCTTGATACCGAACTAAAATAGATAAATGAGGTATCGTCTTAAAGATTAAGGCCTCCACCGTGTTCACATCATACTTTAAGAAAGAAAATTTTCGGAAGTCGACCCTTAAAGGGCAAAATTATCATTATTTACATAACGTACTTTTGTTTATCTCAAGCTATTTAGCTCTTGATATCTAATCGAAATCGAGAAATGAGCTATTATTTTAGATATTAAGGTCTCCGTTCGATTCTTACACCTTTCTTTCTTACCATCTGTGATCAAGGTAAATGTTTTAACGGCTGAGACAGACATGCGGCTGAAATAATTACCCCAGTGAAAATGAAGGATGCCAAAAATAGATAACAATTTACGTTATTCCACGTAATATTAGTTTTGATTGTGGTTTAGACAGCATAGATCGCGATCAATCTGGAACTTCATTCATTCAAACCAAGTAATTATTTCAGTGGAAAAAGCAACTGATAATTAATATGCCCATTTAAACGCAATACGTACTTTTCTTTCAGTGTTCTGACAGTTAATTTATTCACGGATGCTTAGAAGTGTTATTGTTTATTAAATATTATGCATTACCTAGAACGAAATCTCTGGTCGTAAGTTCGGATATGAAGGAAATAAGCGTGACGACATAGCGGGACTTTTTTGTGTGGCGTCATGATGTGACAGATGACCAAAATTTGCGTTTTATAAGTATAGATTAAGGTCTCCGCTTTGGTCAAATCATATTTTAAGAAAAGAATTTTTCGAAAATCGACCCTTAAAGGGCAAAAGTATTAATGTTTCTACAACGCGTTTTTGTGTCACGAGCCATTATCTCCCTTGATATCCAACCGAAATAGATAAATCAGGTATCATATTAAAGATAAAGGTCTCCGCTTTGGTCACGCCATATCTTATGAACGAAAATTTTTGGAATTTGACCCTTAAAGGGCAAAAGTAATAACTCTGAAAGTCATGCGTATGAGACAGTTCAGAGCCAAGCCGCTAGATAGCAGTAGTACATTTAACAGAGATATTAATAAACTACTTCAATATCATCGAATTTTATTACATAGCTATTACACTAAACAAATAAACAATTGAAACAAATGAGGCGGTCCTTATGTCATCCTTTTACAAACCCCCAACTTTATTACTATTCATTGAATACGCGAAATTTTCGCCCGGGGCTCCTAGAAATATACTAATTCTGTAAATTTGTGCTCCATTTTTATGAAAAAAAAGTGTATTTTGAACCAAATTATCATGTCTTCTGCTATATTATAAATTTCATGCTTTGCTTTTCAACAATTAAACTAATCAGAAACGTCAAATGTGTTCATTTAACAGAGCAGAAAGTTATTTTAGTCAATGATACTTAGTGTCTTAGCAATACAAAATTTAAAATTGAGTAATTTCAATAAACATCTAAGAACCGTAACAAGGACGCCCAGGGCGCCTGGTTCAAGGTGATCAAACTAATTAGGTATGGATCAATCATTTCGGCGGATACTATCTGTTAGTGTTATCTGTTAACACCTGATTCGGTGCAACAAAACCGTTAACACAGCAATTAATATATTTAAAAATCTAGATTCGCAGCCTCCATGAAACACGTCATAAATAACAGTTCTTCCAAATGGTTTCATCCGGATAACAAATTTTTCCGACTCCGATTGCCAGTTGTTTGTGGCGCGCTTTGTAATCATATTTCAGTATGTTCATCCCTGGTAACGGGTTTATTGCAGTGACTCAGAACTAACTATTTCAGCACCTGTGATCTGCCAGCAGCAAATAGCGCTTTTTCAGTCGCGTAGCGCCATCACTCACGGGCACAATGGCCGTCTTATTCTTGGCTGACCTGCTTCGAGATTCCTTCCGCGTTATTAACACTTAAATGGCGCCGCAAGTTTGTCGCGGCCTCTTTAGCGCCATGGCGAGGCGTCTCAGTCTTGTAGTGTCCGTGATTAATCGTATAACCTTGTCCAATCCAAATGCCCATTTTGATTTTGTAACTGCTTGTAAAATCTTGTAAGCGTGAACACACCTCTCTTTTTGTTTGGCATTTTATTTTTTGAGATTAATGCCCTAAAAATTAAGAAATCTTCAATCTTAGGTAGAATCAAGTTAAGAACATTTTCAATTAAATGTGGGGAAGCAACAGCACTGATGTTAAGATCTCAAGAAAATACTAAAACTAAACTTAGTCCACAACACAAAGAATGGTTGGATCCTTCTATAGGGGTCGTACTAAGTCAGAGGAGGGATAGCCAGTTCATTTCCTCCGGGGTCCACAGTTTAACGTGGACTGTCAGAGAAAAACGTGCTTAGGAAACCTGTTCCTATTTTAAGTTAACGTACCATTAAAAAAAAATCGAATAAAATACAATCAAGTGCCGCACAGGTCAACTATACAAAGATTCGTAAACAAATTGCGTGCTACAGGTTTCCTAATGGACATGCCTAAGAAATGTAAGCGCTCCGTTCTTACTGATAGAAAAGTCGAAGAAATAGAATCTCGTTTGGAAAACTATCCCAGAAAATCCCTTAGACTACTTTCCCAAGAAGTCGATGTTTCCAAAGCAAGTGAATTTATAGCTACAAAAATTCTGAAAATGCGTTCTTACCGAACAACTGCTGTGCACGAATTAAAACAAGCAGATTACACTGCACGAATGAGGTTTGCAAACTGGTTTATGCAAAGTGTGCACGATGGCGAGCTGGATCCGCAATTGACATTTTTCACCGATGAGGCGTATTTTTATTTAAGTGGATGCGTAAATAGTCATAACAGTTGGTACTGGAGTACAGAAAATCCACGTCTTATCCACGAACAGCCGCGACACGATGCGAAAGTTGGAGTTTGGTGTGCAATTAGTGCGAGGCGAATTATTGGACCAGTGATTTTTACTGAAACAATTACATCTTCTCGTTATGTGGACAATACTTTAAATACCTTTTTGAACAGCTCACAGAAGATGAAAGAAATTACGGTCATTTTCAACAAGACAGTGCAGCTCCCCATACAGCCGAAAATGCTATGCGTGGTTTAAAGTGTGTTTACAATGAGAATCAAATTAGGGCCTATCAGTCGTGCATTGTGACCTCTGCGTTCTCCAGACATGACACCTTGTGTTTCTTTTTGTGGGTTTGCCTAAAAGAGCGTGATTATGATTCAAATCCCCTTATGGAAGAGGAACTTAGGGAAAACATAAGAACTAAAATTAATAATATTTCTTCACAAACACTGCAGAGAGTTAGCCAAAACATCCTTAGAAGATGTCAAACGTGTATTGAAGCCCATGGCCAACATTTCCAGCACGTGCTATAAGGTAAGAAATCGACGCAGGCAAGAGGCGTTTCTAAGCACGGGCGCTGCCCCGTATGAGTTGGCGACAAGCGAGCCGGCGCTGCGCCCGGCGACTATTGCCGCGCGCGCGGACGCGTCATAAATGAAACGCCCTGTATATATATATATATATGATTGCAGTGATTTCAGAAAATTACTACAGATTTATTATTAAACATATACTTACAAGATTACACAAGTATATAAACAAACTGGGAAAGTTTTTTTGAGTGCCTACAGATGCTCAATATGTGCACCTTTAGTGACTCTGCACACATCAAGTCTATAATCGAGCTGTTCCCATACCCGATGCAGCATGTCTCTGTCAATGAGAGCAAATGCATTGATGATGCGAATCCGCAGATCTGGCAGATCAACTGGTACTGGTGGCACGAACACTGTGTCTTTTACGAAACCCCAAACAAAGAAGTCGCAGAGGAGTAGATCAGGAAAACGAGGAGGCCATGAAATCAGCTGAAGATCATTATCCACAGCACGACCAATCCATCTGTATGGAATCCTGGTGTTTAGGAAATTACGAACAACTAGAGAAAAATGGGGTGGAGCACTGTCCTGCTGGAAAATCTTCAGTGTCAGCCTCCAGAAGTGGCATGAGCCAATTCTGCAACACTTGCAGATAGATTTTCCCTGTGATCGTCACCTTATTAATGAAAAAAAGGCCCATAAAGTTTCTTTCGTGAGATAACTCAAGACACGTTCACTTTGGGAGATTCACGAACGTGCTTCACATAAGCATGGGAGTTTGCGGTCCCCCAAATGCGCACATTGTGCCTGTTCACTTTTCCACTCACATGAAAAGTGGCCTCATCATTAAATACAAATTTTTCTGCGAATGTTTCGTCTTGTTCTAGACATTGGGCACAGAATTGAAAACGACGTACTTCATCGTTGTGCGACAGTGCTTGTAGCAACTGTAACCTGTAAGGCTTCATATACAGTCGCTTCTGCAGGATTCTCCAAACGGTCTTCTGTGGAATACCTGATTCCCTGCTTGCTCGAGGAGTAGACTTCTGTGGGATACGAACGTAACTGGCACGCACACGTTCAATGGTTTCTCCAGACACAGGAGGGCGACCCGTTGTTTTATCTTTACAAAGGCTTCCTGTGGCTTTAAACTGTGAATACCAACGCCGAATGGTGTTAACATGCGGGGGATCCTTACCGAACTTTGTCTAAAGTGTCGTTGAACAATTACCACAGACTGAGTCGAATGAAATTCGAAAGCAACGTACGCTTTCTCACTTTCAGCCATCTTCCTCTCTACCGCTGTAGCGTCCACCGCGAGAAGCTTGCATTTAGTGCAATCGAAACTTGGAGAGCCTCTTGTCTTATAACAGCAAACCCCATCATCGTACATTAATAGGACAGCCAAAAGAAAAATCGTGAAATAGCTGCAATCATTTTGACTCGCCCTGTATATCAAGACAAGCAATAAGAAAATGAACCAACGCATCTTTTCGCGTTATAATATTTTTTTATCTCTGCTCTCAGTTTGTGCTACTAGCAATTACTTCAAAAAGTTCCCAAAAATGATGGAAATTTTTATTGTTATGAAAAACTTAGGAAACTGTAGTTTCGAAACCAAGTAATTATCATTTATTTTATTGATATATTTCGTGATTACCTATGTTTCATGTAAACTTTCCCTGAATTTTTAATAAATTTTCCTGTTTCTTACCCTTTATAAAAGAATTATTACGTAATGTTTCGCCTAGTTCTAGTAATTGCTATATGGTATACACTTATACAGCATTACATAAATTTATGGATTTAAAGTGTCGTAAATAAAGAAATGTAGATTTAAACGTATGTCGTATTATATTGTTTTAACAATAGGAAATTGCCTTCTTATTGACATTATAATTACAAATAAAATAAAATTCATTAATTTATTGTCGTGTAAACTTTCTTTGAATTTTAATACATTTCCCTATCTTCTGTCATTAAAAAAAAAAAAGTTAAAGTCCTTAGGTTTTATTGTCACTTGGATCCTATAACTGCTACAGATAATACAATTAATTTCTGCAATTAGTCGAAAATAAACAAAAAACAACATATTAATTTTGACGAACGACACACGGCAGATTTTTTCAATTTCTGCCTTGCAATACAATGTTTTCTATTTTTGTACTGTTACTTTCGGAACAAACAATTGTATTTCAAGTAGCATCGTAGTTACACTTTCTTTTAACAATGTGAGTAGAAATAAAATCAAATTCGATTATTTATTTGAAATTTACACTTCCTTTTAGCAATTTTATGTTACATAATTGAAGATTTATTTGTCGTACAATCATTACTGTCCACGAATAAAGAATCTGGTCTTTACTATTTTCAAGAGGTTCGAACTTTATTGCGTCCTTTTGTCTATCTCCTCACGGAACTACATTTGAGATATCAAGTATCCGAAAATTCCAGGTTCTTTTTCAGCAGCGACTAATATTCGTAGTAACGACTCAAATATCCGAAATACACTGTTCAACTTTCCCTGTATTCCATTTTTTCACCATGGTAACCCAAACTTTTTTCTTCTTCTTCTTCTAATTATTAGTCAATTGCAACCATGCCTAAAGAACAAAATATAATTTTTCATAAAAACTATTATTATTATATCCTAGCTCAATGTAAAGACTATTTCTGTTGTGTAACAATAAGCGAAAATGAAACCAATTGCAATTATTTATTTGAAATGTTTGGTTAAGCAAGCAGCGCTGTGTTGGTAGTCAGTCTAACTAACACTTCAAGCATTCTCGAGAATCGCAGAAGGCTGCTGAGCTATTGAGGTGAACACAGTCTTTAGACGATACTACATTTTACTAAAGAGGATAGACTTAGAAATAAAGTTAATATAATAATATTATAATCAGCAAAAGGAAGCAATAATGTTCATGTCTTAACGAACTTATTTACTGTTGGCCTATTTCTGATTTCCTTTCTTATTCGTCTACAATAACAAATGATACCATTTTCTTGATAAAATTTTATTAATTAGTCATTAAAATAATTCTCCTTCGATTTTTTTTCAACATTGACTTTTTTTTTATTGTTCACTCAGTATTTAAACTCTTACAAACTTATCAAAACTCAATCCAACGATTTTCTAAGTAAATTTACTTCTATAACAACCAGTAAAGAAAACTATAGATGCAGTCAGCGATGTTCATTGCTTAAATCTTTGGTTTACATGTCAGCCAACTTAACCATCCCACCATATTATTTTAACTATTATTTACACAAGTTATTTCACAATTAACTAACTCTATGATTGTTACCTTACAGGGTTTGTAATAGGATTAAAGAACAACCGCCTGATTTGTTTCAATTGTTTATTTCTTTATTGTAATTGGTACATAACAAAAGTCAACGCCAGTGAAGCAGTTTATTAATATCTCTGTGATATGTGCTACTGCTGTCTAGCGGCTTTGCTCTGAACTGTCTCATTCGCGCGACATTCACTGTTATTACTTTTAACCTTTACGGGTCAAATTCCGAAAATTTCGTTCTTAAGACAGAATTTGTCTAAAGCAGAGACCATATTTTTTAATATGTATTTCGGATATCAAGGGAGACAAATAGCTCATGATAAAAAAAAAAAAAAACTTTACGGAAATAATGAAAATTTTGCCCTTTAAGGGTCGAATTTCGAAAAAATTCCTTTCTTAAAATAGGATATGATCACGGCGGAGACCTTAATCTTTCAATTGATACCTCCTTTATCTATATCGGTTAGATATCTAAGAAGATAAATGGCTCGTGACACAAAAACGCGTTGTGGAAGGAAATATTTATACTTTTGCCCTTTAAGGGTCGAATTCCGAAACTTTTTTTTCTTAATACATGATGTCACCAAAGCGAAGAACTTAATCTTTAAAATGATAATTCATTTAACGATTTCAGTTGCGTATCTAACGAGATAAATGACTCGTAACACAAAATAGCATTTTTGAAATATTGATATTTTTGCCCTTTAAAGGTAAAATTTGAAAAAGAAACTACTTTCCTAAAATATGATATGATCAAATCGGATACCTTAATCTTTAGAATGATACCGCATTTATCGATTTCGCTTAGATGCGAAGGGAGATGATGGCTTGTGACAAAAAAATACCTTATATAAATAATATATATGATATAACAACAAATAACGTGAAGGCAATAAACAATATTAATAAAGTTGTTAGATTAGCTGATCTTTCGGGGAATTGCGCTATTTTTTCCAAACATTGTCCT
Source organism: Vandiemenella viatica (assembly GCA_031002005.1). NCBI lineage: Eukaryota > Metazoa > Arthropoda > Insecta > Orthoptera > Morabidae > Vandiemenella > Vandiemenella viatica. Next base: position 344,616,248 of record JARYHS010008074.1, read on the forward strand.
TCCCAGACTGATCTTGTACAGTAGTGAAGAAACATCATATATACAAGGTCATTTACACTCTATTTCAACCAATTTTTCATTCCCCCCCGCAGTAAATAACAGCTTTCGGTCTGACATATTTGGAATGTTCCGCTAGCGGCTGCGTCTATACTGCTCTCGCACCGGTACAGTCGCGCGGCTCAAGCGGGCGTTTTCGAGAACGCGGGTCGCCGCCGCTTCATAGGAAGCGCTCCCGTTGCTTTCCATGGTAGCAGTCATTAGCGGCGGCAGCCACCAGCGGCTGACGCTGCATAGGAAGCCCACCTTAAGGCACTTAGTCTCAGGTGCCCACAGTCAATTTTTTTGCCAAAGAATGTATAGGACGTATACTGGCGATGAGGCATGGAAAGATATTGGAGTAGGTATGAAAAGTAGTGCATGGAAGGGAAAAGATGACTATGACCACAAGTTTGCACTCGATTTCAGGCACCAGGGTGTGGGAAGATTCTCTTTTTTAGGTAAGGGTGTCAGGGATTGGAATGAGTTACCAACAGAAATGATGAATAATTTACGGAGAACGTTGAAAGAATTTAAACATAAAATTTGTTGAGGTCAAATGTAGGTGGGTGCAGGATAGGGGGAGATGGGGGTGTGTAGGGAAATTGCCACCGGAACCTGTGCTCCATTGTAGATAAATTAAATTTAAAAAAGAAAGTAATGAGTCTTCAGAATTACATGCTATATAGTAAGAATAAATCATCCAATGCTTATATTATGCGTTTGTGACTTCAATTGACTGATCGAAAGTTTATAGATAGAAAAATCATATATATTATTTTTATAAGGTGTTTTTTATTTGTTACAAGCCATTATCTCACTTCATACCTAACCGGTATAGATAAATGAGGTATCATATTAAAGAGTAAGGTCTCCGCCGTGGTAACATTACATTTTAAGAAAGGTATTTTTCGTAATTCGACCCTTCAAGGGCAAAAATGTCAATATTTCTAAAATGCGTTTTTTTGTGTCTTGAGCCATTTATCTTCTTGGATATATAACTGAAATCGATAAATGAAGTTGGATTACGAAAAGTAATGTCTCGGTTTTGGTGACATCATATACAAACAAAGAATTTTTTAAAAAAATTGAAAGCTTAAAGGGAAAAAGCATCAGTGGTTCTTCGATGAATTTTTGTGTCACGAGCCATTTATCTCCATTCATATCTAACCGATATATGAGGTATCATATTAATTTTTCGTAATTCGACCCTTAAAGGGTAAAAATGTCAATATTTCTAAAATGCGTTTTTTTGTGTCTCGAACCATTTATCTTCGTGGATATATAATAAAAATCGATAAATGAAGTAGGGTTATGAAGATTAGTGTCTCATCTTTGGTGACATCATATACTAAGAAAGAATTTTTTTTGAATTGAACTCTTAAAGGGAAAAAGTATCAATGGTTCTTCAACGCATTTTTGTGTCACGAGCCATTTATCAACATTAATATATAACCGAGATAGATAAATGAGGTATCATTTTAAATATTAAGCACTCCGCTATGGTCACATCATGTTTTTAGAATGGAATTTTCTGAATTTAACTCTTAAAGGGCAAAAATATCAGTATTTCTAAAGTGCGATTTTGTGTCTCGAGTCATTTATCTCCCTCGGTAATTAAACAAAATTGATAAACGTGGTATATTTTAAAGACTGAGGTCTTCGTAAGGTCTTTGGTTGGTTACACCATATTTTAAGAAAGGAATGTTTCAAAATTCGACCGTTAAAGGGCAAAAGTATTAATATTTCTACAACGCATTTTTCCGTCACGAGCCATTTATCTCCATTGACATCTAACCGAAATCGATAAACGGGGTATCGTTTAAAATATTATAGTATCCGCTTTGGACACATCAAATTTTAAGAAAATACTTTCTTTAAATTCAACCCTTAAAGAGCAAAAATATCATCATTTCTAAAAAAAATATTTTACTTCGCTTGATGCCTAACCGAAATCGGTAAATGAGGTATCATTTTAAAGACCAAGTTGTCATCTTTGGTCACACCATATTTTATAAAAGGAATTTTTTGGAATTTGACCCTTAAAGGGCCAAAGTATCTATATTATGTCCTCAAAATGTTTTTATTATTATTATTACGAGCCATTTATCTTCTTCGATACCTAACCGAAATCGATAAATGACATATCATTTAAGAGATTAAGGTCTCCAATTAGGTAAAATCGTAAATTAAGAAATTTTTTTGGAATTTGATGCTTAAAGTGGTCCCGTGTATCAAACAGTTAAGAGCCAAATCCTCAGATTGCAGCAGCAGTATCGCCGAGATGTCAATAAACTGTTTTTTATACAATAAGAAGCTATTCGGATATTTTTTTCTGTTACGAAAACATTTTTGATTTGCTATACAATTCCAATGTAAACATTTTATTCGCACAGCAGCACATATCACAGAGATGTTGATATGCTGTGTGCATTTTGTTCAGGTTGATTGTATTCTGTTAGGGTCAGTGTGTTCTAAATTTTCCTAACTGTTTCGTAATATACTAATTATTATTTAGTAAAAACGCCAATACAACTGTTGTCTGATATTCTTTATTTTTCGGTAATTTCATTTGACAACCATAGTTTTTCTGCTGCATGCTTGGTTTTGGTCGCAGAGGCTGAGCAACTACCTACCTTTACATTGATGAATTTTGGTATAATACTGTTGATTTTACACTTCTTGTTGAACTTGATGTTCTCTATTGTTTTGTGTAGTTTCATGTGGGTTCTCTTGTAGTGGTTGTATAGGCCTGCTGGAAATGCCTGGCAGGGCTGGCAAAATATTTGATTATTGCAGGCCATTTTCTTCCACAGTTGCTTGTTAAACTAATTATTATTTAGTATTTATTCTTTATTTTTCGAAAAATAAAGAATATCAGACAACAGTTGTATTGGCGTTTTTACTAAATAATAATTAGTTTAACAAGCAACTGTGGAAGAAAATGGCCTGCAATAATCAAATGTTTCGTAATATGTTTTGATGCGTACCTATTACACTAAACACATAAATATTTGCTGCAAAGTGTGGTTCTACTTTTCATTATATTACATGCATTTAACCTCACTATTCATTGTATTTTATTAACGAAATTTTCGCACGGGTCGTCTAGTAATTCAGTAAAAATGATTGTAATTACTAAAGAAGCACGAAACTGAAGCAAAAATAGTGTAGAACTTTTGAGAGATATTAATGAGGAGCATAATCTGAATGCCCAAATTACTTAACCTGCAGTCGCTTCAAATGTACCTACCGTACCAGCAGAATTTTTCGATATGTGAATTTTATTGAACAGATATGATAGTGTCAAGAAATACATTATTTCGTCTACCGGTGTATTCTTTATGTAACATTACTGATTCTTATAACCAACAATTCTGTCTTCGTAAAGAAGTCGGAAATGTGCTCTCTATTTTTGGAGTCTACAAAAACCAACGGGAAACGAAAAAAAACTCTCATTAAACTTGTGTTATCGGAATACATTACTCCAGCTTTAGGAGCGTTATTCTGAGATTTCAAACAGTTTTCGTAATTATAAAGTATGAATCTCTTTTCTTCTTCCTTGCACGTATCCTGCTATTGCAGGGTCGGCATTTTCGAGAAGCCAACGTTTTGGGATTTTCCCGGTTTGTCGCTGAGCCTGACGTCTCCCAAATATAAAGTGGAATCCACCCGACATAAATTGTAAGTTACCTGACGATATCCAAGACATCACTTTTTTATAGATCAGCACCGACTTAACGTGATTGGTAATATTACAGACCAATAGTAAGGCAGTGTTTTTAGTTGCTCATCTCCGTCTGTGTATCCACATTGATACAATGTATTTTCTAGAACATGTGTTTACCCAGGTGCTGTTGATTGGTGAGCTTGCTGAAGGAAGCCTCTTTCCGCATTTTCAGATTTAAAAAAATAGACAGTACTCATATGCAATAGAGTAAAACAAATCTGTACAAAAATTACACCGCTCTCTGGCAGATGACAACGATCGGTACACTTACTTTCTTCACATAGTCGCCTACGACCATTAAGTTGACAGTACATAAACACCCAATAAGAAAACATTTACCTTATACTCTCTTTACCAGTTTCCAATCTTCAAATCACCTGCAACCTACCCCATTTACAATATCAGTTGTTGATTTTGCTCTGCGGTATTTCCACAAAGAAATCTTGTTGAACTCCTTTGGACCACCTCCAACTTTTGTGTTTATTATCCATTATACAAGCCCTAAACTACCACAACAGACTCAAGCAAAGGCCGACCAAGGCTTTGTAACCTATTCTCCTCACTTCACTGGTACGTCACCAAATTTTCCTCTTACAAGCATATGTATTTTTTAATTTGTTTCCATAGAGTTAGTATCTTTCTTCAGTGGGGCTATTTTATTGATTTTATGCCCTAGATTTTCAACCTTTAAACAATTCACTAATCACAAATATTTAATAAAAAAAATTGATTGTGTTAGCCAGTGTATGTGTTTTCGTTTATCTTCAGGTGTGCAGAAAGCTTCTTAGTTTTTGCAAATCAACGTCGTCTTCATAAGATAATAAAAATGTAGATATAAAAATTTCAAAGTTTAATGCTCCAGTGCGATACCCACAAGCTAGGTACGAAGCAGTAGTCTTGGTACCAGTTTTCAGGAACACTAGACTATCAAAAATTACTTGTATTTTTCCTTTACACGTTATCAGTTTAGCTTGCCCTAGTATTCATTAGGATTGCATTTACTACTATTGAGGACATTTGCAGATACTGACATTTTTGTAACCTTTTCCTCCTTTTATGTCCACTGTTTACACTTGGGTTGTATGCTAGATGCTATGTTTTGGAAGATACCAGGCATAGAGCATCACGATTACAAACATATAGATCCACACAATATTTTTTTTTTCTGAATAATGTCACTAATTCTGTACTAGAGTTATGGCTTTCTTTGATGGGGGAAATAAATATATTTGTATCTCATGTAATGGAAATTTCAGCTTAAATATCATTTTACATTACAATAAAATGAGGCACAACAGGCACATTTCTCTATATAAAACGGAAGTTAGTGAATGGTTTAAAAAATATTGGTTTAAGCATTTCAGTTTATTATATTATATCGAACAGTTTATGAACTTATTGTATATATTGGAGACTGCGGTAAGTGACAGTGGTGTGTGTGTGTTCAGGAAGCCGCGCCCCGCCACCGACGCGTCCGTCGTGGCGCTCCTGAGGAGGACTACGAGGAGTCTACGAACCAGGTGTGGCACGGCGGCGGCGTGAAGGCGAGGGCCAGGCCGAGGGGCAACTGCCGCCGCAAAGCGCTCTACGTCGACTTCCAGGAGATCAACTACGACCAGTGGATCATCGCGCCCAGCGGTTACGAGGTACACTCTTACGATGCAGCAAATCCAGCTACGGCACAGACCCCAGACGTCGTTCGGCGGGAGAAAAGACGTATTCTTATACAACAGTTATGGACATGTTTACCAATACAGGTCTACCCAATGCCTATATTTGAGGAAAAGGGGGCTGGAAACTATTACTCCAAATTGTGGCAGAGATCATGGGTTTAGTGAAGGATAGTAATCGGCTTTCACCTTTTGCGATCTCGTTGTTTCGCTTATATCAAATACGCTGCATTCCTCTTAATCTCTGTTCGCTTATGTAACTATTACGAGGTGTCTTTCAGGCCAGTCTCATTTCGTACAATTTATCATCATCATCATCATCATCATCATCAGTTTTCTGCCCTCGGGTAGGTTTTCACTTCGCTGCTCTCCATGCTCTTCTATCTTCAGCCTTTTTCTTTAGAAACGTATACAGTAGTTGCCGTCATCCTTGATGTTGTCTATAATTTTGTACCTCCTTCTTCCTCTTATTCTCCTCCCACAGACTAGACCTTCCGAGGCGTCTTTTATCAGGCACACCCCTCTCAACAAGTATCCCATCCAGTTTTTCTTTCTCTCTTTTATTACTTGGAGTATTTTTCTGCTTTCACTGACAATTCAAGTGTGTTAAAAGTCTGGCCTTGTGACGCGGTGACCAATTCATCAGCATATGAAAACCATTGATTCGTACTATCTAAGGGGGTCAAACATGCAGAATGAAGAGATGGCAGTTTATAAATTGCTTGAAACAGAGGACTTAGTAACTTTTGAAGCAGGCGCTTTTGTCACACCGTCTAAGTCTTTTATTACAGCAGATCAACAAGAACCTGGCCTTCGATTATTTTGTCTCGCTTGATCTTGCGATATATCATTGAGTATTAATAAGATAATCGTTGTTACTTGATGTGGCAGGCGTACCAGTGCGCCGGGCGCTGCCTGTGGCCGCTGCCGTCGCACCTGTCGCCGACGATGCACGCCATCGTGCAGTCGCTGCTGCACAGCACGTCCTCCGCCAGGGTGGCGCGCGCGTGCTGCGTGCCCACCAGGCTCGACCCCATCTCCGTCATCTACGTCAACATGGAGGGCGTCGTCACCTACAGCTACACCTACAGCGACATGGTGGTGGCCGAGTGCGGCTGTAGGTGAAACACTCCAACCTCATAACAAATTATTCTCACACACTATGAACCAAGTCTTTATTTTATTGAAATAAAAAATAGCTGTTCATGTGTTAAAAATGAATCGCTTGATGCCCTTTGATCTACAATGCGTCAACATAGATAGAGCGAACGTTTAATTGCTTCAATAAAATACTGCAGTAAACAGACAGAATCTTTTCTTCCTTTCTACCAAACCAGGAAAGATCTTCGATAACTGCATTTAAATTCTTCGGAATGAACGAGTCTCCTTCCGATTTACGAATTCTGAAAGAGGAATATGTGGGAATGCAGTTCGTGCACATAATTTCTCATTTAAAAATTTCTATGGAAATATAATTCATAAAAACATATAAAATCGTTTATTTACGTATTTCTTTTAGAAATTTACTTTAGCTCGGAATAAAATGTATTAAGACATATTAAGTTACTTAACAGTAAAATAAAAGAACATGATACTACTGAAACCTTACCCTTCCCCCCCCCCCTCCTCCATCCCAAAAAATATAGTTACATTTCAATTAGATAGGAAACGTTTAATATGGATGTTCTGTATTTAAACGCCACCGTTTCTATCGGCACGTGAAGTGATTCACATCACTTTGCCACTTTTCATCCTTATCAAACAACGAAAACCTCAGGTGTTCATTGTTATTAGATTGCATCACGTGTGTTAAATTAATCAGTCTGGTTTCTTACTGATCAGTCATCAAAATCTTCAACGCTTCTATAGCACATCCTTACCAACAGCAAAAAAATTAAAAATTTAAAAATAACTGAGCAGGTGATGATTGAAGAACACATTGTATTCAATGCTTAGAATGTTTTAATTCAGAACAAAATTGGTGGTAAAAATTGGTTTTCAATTACTGTGGGTATTTCTAACACAAATCCAGTAGAAACTCGATTAAATGATTTTTACAAGAACCTGTGCTTTTTCTGACACTGGCTTAAATTTTTATAGCTTATAATAAAATAAATTATTTACCCAGGTATTTGATAAAATATACATAATAATAAAATTGGAAGACATACTGGATGGTAAAACTATGTTTCCAAAAAATAGAATACAAGACAAGATACTCTGACGTTACCATTAATATCAGAATTAATCAAGGAAAACAATGAATCATTCAAAATGTTTGCCAATGTTAAATGGATACTTTATACACTGGCGGAAATTAAAAGTGCAACGCCCAGACGGAGTTATAATAAATGAATGAAATTTGGTCTCAAGTATCACAAATGAAGAATATTAAGTGATTAAAAATTGAATGTTTTACATGTAATGGTATGAGATTTACGGTGCTATTTATTATGAAAAATTGCTATTTTTTTAGCATTTGAGTGGCGAACAGTGTATGTTAAGATGGCACTTTTTTGTCCACATGTTCTTGTTGACCAAGTATGCAAACGCAAAGGGTGACGACTCTCTAAGCCCAAATGTCTAACTGTGAGAGAGGTCGGAGAATTAGCATGTTTGAAATGGGCGAATCATATCGTGAAATCTGCCGAAGGATTGGCCATAGTGTAATCAGTATAAAGACTTGTTACACAGTGGATGAAAGAAGGCTCTAGTATTCCTAGAGCATACAAGGGTCCATACAGAAGGATAACAGCACTTGAAGACAGCAAAATTATGTGGGTGGCTGTTGCTGGAAGATGGGTGACTGCAGGCCAGATCCAAGCAGTGGCTACACAGAAAGTAATCTCCCGGACCAATTGCTTGAATCTATGCAATTTCTTCCATTAACCAGATTCCATTGCCAGCATCGTCTAACCTGGTGTAATGCAACACTAAAATTGACACGTGAATGGGGTACGTTAGTGTTTAGAGACGAGTCTCGATTCTGTCTGTGGCAAAGTGATAATCGACAACATTTACGCAACCGTAATGAAGAAACTGCTTACCCTGCTGTGATTTCATAACGTCACACAGGTCCAGCCACTGGTGTCATGGTTTGGTGGCAATCAGTATTGACAGTAGGACTGAGTTGGTTGTTATTTAAAACACAATGACAGCCCACCAATATTTGGACGGGGTTCTGCACTCTATTGTGATACCCTTCATATCCACCATCCAAATAGCATCTTCCAACAGGATAATGACCGTGCTCATACTGTGGCCATCACAATGCAAGCCTTGCAAGGGGTTACGATCACAATTTGGACCGCACGGTCCCCAGATATGTCCCCAATAGAGTATGTCAGGGATTCTAGGAATAGACAAATTAGATCACATGGACACTCGGTATAAACTGTGCAACAACTGACTGTAAAACACATGCAGGCGCACAGTGGGCCAGAATCCTGAAAACCTGGCCAAAAAGGAAAAAAAAAGTTTCTGGATGGGAATTTTCGACTATCAGGTTGGCTACAGTAATGTTGGAACTACTGAATATCGATTGTTTGGACGATCAGTTGTTCATTTCCTCCTTTATATTTCATGTCAAAGTCGGCACTTCATTGCTAGCGGTGCATGCAGCCGACCAGGTTACAAAATAGTCTTGTCGTTAAAGATAAATATTTATGTTCTGTGTAAGTGAAACGAATATTTTAAATATGGACAGAGTTCCATGCAGTATGCACTAATTAAAATACATTTATGTCATTATTAAATCATTAATTACACATATTTTTTATTGAACTTAATACCAGAAAATGCGCGAGAAAATTTTAAAATGTGCTTATAAAAATAGAGATAAGTTACGAATTCCACGATATTCCGCTTTCTTTTGCACTGTGTCCGCAAGTATATATTATTACCTTAGTAAATTAATCTCAAATCCACCTACTAGTACCAAATCCGGCTTTTGAACCACGTTTTAAGCAATGCTTGCAGAATGTTTGGTTATTTTTTTAAAATGAAATTATTAATATTAAGTTAATTTTTCATTAATAATTATGAAAAAGTACATTTTTTTGAAACACAAACATACTTTGTGGAGTTACTTTTTAACGCTTTCAAACACGTGTTAAGAAATAAGTATTAAATAAATTAATAATAATATGAACTGTCGGAGGATGCTCAAGATTCATCCAATAAGTTGATAAAGCAATATCGCATAAGTTTTTCTCGAAAGTTTTCCGGACTTAAGAGTATGTAAGACGTGTTGAGGAGATTATTGCCAACCACAGACTTCAACATTTCTTGTCTGCGCAAATCAGCAAACAAAATGAAGAGTTTGTCGGTAGAAGCCATTGCCCTCTTAGTTCCTGTGCCGGAAGATTATGAAGATTCCGATGTAGATGATGAGGAAACAGTCTTTGAAGATGATAACGAGTCAGCTGAAGATGCAGAAGAAGAAGATATGAAGATAAAAAACAAGAAGAAAACGACAATATTTAAGTATAGTCACAAACAATTTACTAACTGATTAACTAATTGAAATAAAATTCTTTTTTGTAATATTTTATACTATCTTCTATCCTCTATTTGGTACTTTTTTCGAGCTTTCCATTTTTTGAGCTTATATTTTTAACCATTAACTACAACAACCTCTAAATATTGACTTTTATATAAATAAAAAGAATTTTACCAAATTTTTGTCCTCCATCTTGGATCCACCATTTTGTTTTTTAAAATATTTAAAGTCATAATCTTCATCATCAATCTCGATAAATCCCAAAAAATTACTTTTATATGAATCAAAAGACTTTTATCAATATTTGTCCGCCATTTTCTTTTTCACTTTTTGATACCATATTCTTAATCACCAACTTCGATAACCTTTACGTACTAACTTTGGTACAAATTGAACAACTCTAGCAACCTAGATAATTCCACAAATTTACTTTTATATGAATAAAACGACTTTTAGCAATATATGTCCGCCATATTGGATCCGCCATTTTCTTTTTTCACTTTTTAATATTATATTCTTAATCAGCAACTTCGATAACCTTTACATACTAACTTTGGTACAAATTGAACAACTTTTTATATTTTGGCCAGCTTTTTGCGATTCTGGCCCACTGTGAGGCGTTTATTCGTTTAACACACATTTCCACGCTTGCCTAAGACCATAGCCGCCATTTTTGTGAAGTTTATTTGGCTGTTTGAATAACTCTATAGACTCCGTTACTTTTCTTTGTAAGTAGCCTTCGGTTCTAGCTAACACACTTGTATTTTCCCAGTTTTTGTGTTCTTCGGGGAATATCAGCTGAAGGAATAAATAAAATACTGTGGGGGGGGAGGGGGAACTAGAGTGTTAGCTAGAACCAAAGGCTACCTACGAAGAAAAGTAAGGGAGGCTTTAGAGATATTCAAACAGCCAAATAACCTTAGGAAAAATGGCGGCTATGGTCTTAGCTAAGCATGGATATTTGTGTTAAACAAACAAATAAATTATACACGTTAAATCCCAAATATCATATCTCTGGGTAATCGACGATTGTTCTCAGATTCGATTTTCTCCACACTATAAATACGAGAACAACCGGTCACAACGCCAGATTCTATCAGACTCAGCAGGAGGCTAATCTCCTGAAGACGATATTAGGCTTGGTCGAAACGTCTGGAAGAAGGAGGAATATTTGTGACGCAGCGTAAATCTCGTGAATATATTTAAATTTTATGACATTGTTTAGTAAATTCTGTTACGTCATTCGTCATGTGGTGGAACTTACTAACTGGTTAATTAAATCCTATAGTCAAATAGTATATTATACTAGTCGCCAGACGATTTATCCTTTGACCAGGTGTTTGTCTTGATTCATAAAATTATCTTAATTTGATAAGTTGCAAATTCACAACAAATAATTACTGGAAGAGTACATACAACTTTCCCCTCGACGAACCTTACGTTGACATCGGACTCGTCTTCAAAGATAGATCACCAGTAAAAAAATTTACGCGAACCACGGGAAAACATGACTTGATTAATGAGTAATTAGATTTTAAAATGAGGACTTCTAGCTAGTGCGAGTTATTGCATGCTGAAAATATTCCTGGCAAAATAACTTCTAGCCACCGCGAACGGGTAGACTTTCACAACGGAAATAACCGGAACACAATCCCACCAATGGCGCTGCCGTATTACGCCGAAACATCGAGTATCTCGGCAATGGCTTAAAGCCAAGCCATACAATACAACAATGTTAATTTACGTAATGATTAAAACAATACTGAAATGATTTTAAATGTTAACAGGATTCGAAACCAATGAGAAGAAATCTGAATGTAATAAACAAATTTAATGAAATATACAGCTTCTACTAATTGAAAATATAGCTAAATATGTTATTTATTTTCTGACGTCTTATCATTGTGTTCAAATTATTTGAATGTTGTTAAAGATAGGCTAGAAGGTAACTGTATCGTTTCAGGGTGCGAACCATCACCCAAAACCCATTTCCTCTGTAGAGGAAGAAGTCGGGGAAGAGTGTTAAAAATTTTAAAGTTACAGTAAAAATAACTTAATTCTTCCCTTTACATTATTTAAGAAGATTATGAAACTGGAAACATAAATTGCGAATCTTAAAATCTAATAAATAACCTGAGGATAATGTAAATGGGATTTCTCGACGCAGATTATTTTTCTGTAAAGACGGAATCAAATGATATTTTCTTTCACCAAAAAAAGAGTGAGGGCACAGTTTCACAAACATTACACCAAACACCTAAACGAATAATATAAATCCTGTTTATCTTCTAGCAGTCCTACGAGTAATGTCGATAATCGACGCTCTAGATCTGTGCGGTGTGTTGAGTTCTGCCAACCTCACATTTTCGGAGCTTATGTAAAAAATTTGAATTCTGATGCACTTGATCATTCAAGGATTCTCATGATCAATACTGTACAGTATTGTGGAAAAATAAAGCAAACAATCATGCAGCTTCATACTGGTGTCCGGCTGCTGCCTTAGTGTGACTGCGGTTTCGTTTAGACAAAGTGAAAGACGGTAGATGCCAAATAAAATAATGAGAACTGACCGACGACGTTAGTAAAAACTTCATTTTGCGGAATGCTAGAGCTTGGCACACGATTCTGTTTTCCCAGAATTCTGACAGATTACTTCAAATTATAGCTCTTACACTACCCCAGGAGATGAGGAACGTTAGACCCGTAGATAATTCAGTCTGCGCGGCTTTTAGACTGACCGCAGGAAATTGCTTATTACTTCTAAATGTCCATTAACCTTATGCAAAAACCATAAGAGAAACTTTCCACGTGGGATATTATATGCAAAAAAATTTTTTTTATTGCATTGACGACTTCATATACCATTTAAATTTTCTCGGCATGAAATAATAAATTTTCACTGTCTGAATTTCTTTGGTGACCTCAGTTAAATATTCACTCATTAGTCTAGTTTCCGGAAAGTTTCAGCAACTTGGTGCTTAGAAAATATTCCACATATGGATCGGTCTTTTACAACCAGATATCTCATAAAATAATTGTTTAAGAAAAACATAAAAACCGCCTACAAAAAAAAAACACTAAAATTTTTTAAAATAAATATATACCTTGTTTAGAATAAAGTAAATCTAAATGGAAAATATTTTACATTACTGTTATTAAAACTTTGACATTAATTAGTTATTTTTGGAGTTGGTGCCAGCTTTCACATCGCGAAGATCGAATTACTGAAATTTATTTGGTGTTCGGAGTGAAACGGGGAATATTTTACAGTATGTAGTGAGGCAGATATTGTTATTGCGGGAGACAGTTTAGGGAAAAAAATATACAATATTTTAATCTGTGGCTTGGCCTCGTTGGTGGTCCAGGCATATCTCTGGCGCTACAGTGTCATCTGGTAGGCTGCATCATGCAGTAAACGCTTTAGAGTTAGTACAATATTGGCGTATCATCTGTATGTTTCAGTTTTGTTGAAACATGTTTCTAACATTAATTGTAGATAAGTAATAACACCAATTTTATGTATTACTGTTATTCATTATTGTTTTTATCTTTTTGTTTTTCTTGCTTTGGCTGGCACCGACTCCAAAAATAACTAATTAATGTAAAAAATTCAATAACAGCAATGTAAAATATTGTCCATTTAGATTTACATTATTCTAAGCAAGATATAAAATTATTTCAAATTTTTTGAAGGTGGTTTTTATGTTTTAAACAATTATTTTATTTTTAAATTTTTAGCAGTTCACATTTTTCAAACTTTATACACCCCAACAACTTCCAGAATGAGGTGAATTGGATGCTGTGTTAAGGAATGTCAGATTACATTTTGGTTTAAGCTGCCGCTTGATAATTGAAACATGTAACATCTGGGCATTAATACATACCACATACACAAATCTGTCTCTGGAATATACCTATATATATATATATATATATATATATATATATATATATATATTTGTTCCGGCATCACACAGAAAATACAGATTTTTAATTGGTTTTCATAACGTAAAAGCTTGGGATCCAAGTTGAAATCTGAGGTACAAGTTGAGACATTAGGACAGATTTATTTTATGAATATTCTGCCATAACTTAAAAACAGTTTAACTGATTTTGACGGGATTAAAAACTGTGGATTTTTGTAAAGAACATTGGAAATTAAAAGGGGAAGAGGGATTGGGCTTTTGCATACCAAATGTAGACGGTCTTTTAAATTATATGTGTGTAAATTTCTATTGATATCAGATAAAAACTGTAGGTATGTATAAAAAACAATTAAGAGCTGTAGAGGCGAAGAGTATTTTGGTTATTGTAAAGCTAGTGTGGACAATATTTTTCTCTTTGTTTTAAAGTATACATGTGCAAAGTTCCATCAAAAGCAGATAAAAACTGTAGCTTTGTATAAAAATCATTTGCAAAAATTAAATGCGGTAAGGGAGTGAGCGGTTGGGTTTTGTAAACAGAATGAGACACTAAGTTTCTCTTTATTTTTAAGTATATATGTGCAGTGTTCCATCGAAATCTGATAAAAATTGTGGGTATCTATGAAGAACATTGGATATTAGGAGGGGTGCGGGTTGAAGGGAAGAGGGGTTTGGCTTCTGCAACCAAATTTAAACACAATTGTTCTGTATATTTTAAAGTATATGTGTGCAAATTTCCTTTAAAACCGGATAGAAACTGTAGCTTTGTGTAGGTTAAGGGTATGGAAAGGGGGAGAGAGCGTTGGCTTCTATAAACCAATTGTAGACAGTATTTTTCTGTTTGTTTTGAAGTATACATGTACATACTTCCTCCAAAATCAGATAAAAACTGTAGCTTTATATAAAGACCATTGACAGTAATTAAAGGGGTAGAAAGGGGGATAGGGTTTGCGTTTTTGTGAAAGTAATGTGTACAGTATTTTTCTTTTTCTCTTTGTTTTAAAGTATAGGCATGCGAAGTTTCACCGAAATCGGATTAAAATGTAGGTTTGCACAAAAATTAAGGGATGTAAAAGGGGAGCTTGGGTAGTTTTTGGATTTTTTGGTCAGAAATGTTCTCTATAAAAAAATACATATAGGTGCCAACTTTCACAAAGATCGGTCAAATGGTGTCGACTGTAACTTTTAAAAAATAAAATTAACAAAAATTAGTGGGGTGGAAACGGGGAGAGGGGTTCAGTTTTTGTAAACTAAAATTTGACATTATTTTTCTCTTTGTTTTATAGTAAAAGTGTACTAAGTTCTGTCTAAACCGGATAAAAACAGTAGATTTGTATAAAAATTAAGCGGTCTAATGGGGAGAGGGAGTGGTTTTTGAATTTTTTGGTCAGAAACCTTCTTCGTGAAAAAATACATATAAGCGCCAACTTTCATAGTAATCAGTCAAACAGTGTCGACTATAGCTTTTTATAAAGAATATTGACAAGAATTAAGGGGGTGAATAGGGGGAGAGGAGTACAGTTTTTTCAAACCAAAAGTTGATAACCATACATGTCCAAAGTTCCATCGAAATCGGATAAAAAATGTAGGTTTGTATAAAAATTAAGTGGTGTAAAGGAGAAAAAGGGGTGGTTTCTCAATTAAATTCATGTGGGACCATTTTGATTTAAATCAGTTCAAAATTGGCAAAGATGTCGCTGAACATACATATATATATATATATAAAAAAATCTGACGAATGGAGAACATCCTCCTTTTCTGGAAGTCGTTTAAAAACTGACTGCGAATACAGAGGCATAATAATTATAACGGAACTGTATTATCACAACAGTTAGACGCATTTTATCCGCAAGCAATTTGTTTTAGACCCAGTTGTAGTTGGTTTCTATTATTATTATTTTATCCCCGAAATGAGAATATAATTCGCTCTCCCTTCCTCCTGAGAGAGAGTTTTGTTTCGCCATTACTGTTCAATCGGTCGAAACGTGGGCGTGTAGGGAAACTGCTACCGGAGCGTGCGCTCCAACGCAATTAAATTAAATTAAACGTTTCTTTTCCCACAGAAGAATTTGCCACCAGTTGTATTAGTTAGTGTAATAGAATTCTGTTATTTAGCAATTAAAATTATACCTCATAGTCGAGCAAAGAATGATCTCGAAGCCTACAAACACTACAATAAAAGTTTTCTTCAAATAGAGTATCAAATATTGAACTAGAACTCAAAAAAATTTAAACCTTATGTCTGGGTCGCAATAGTCTATGAATATAAAGTTTGGACGAAATAAGTGCTAGACAGAAGTAAAAAAATGAGGCGTCGGAATTGTAATTCTATATATATATTTTTTTTAAATTAACTGTGAAAATGTTCTAAAAATAATAGATGGATCAAACGTGCAGTTTTATTTGTATATGCGGCTCTTACTCGCTGCAGTGGATATTCCAGTCTGTTACCTGAACGCTATAACGCAGCACTGTCAGAAAACAATTCTATTGGGAGCGAAGTGGAGGAAAATCGATTTTCCTGCCACATTCCCTCAACCGTTGAGCTGTTGAACATAGGCTCATATACTACTATTTGGTTTGACATATCTTGTGTATGGGTCAATTTCAATGTAATGTATGCTAATGTCCATAAGTAAAGTGATCTTCGAGAGATCCACTTAAAGTCACAGGTCTCGGTGATAATGTATGCATTGGCCTTGGAAGCAATTTGACTCGTGACATAATGCTACTAACACAAGGTATCCAGGAGAACTAGAGATAGACGGTGGGTGGCTCTGATCGTATGTGGAGTTTCTCCGTCAGTGGCACACACAACGTCAGACTGTGTGTTATGACCTAGCACGGCAATACAGCATGACAACTGCTCCCCACACTGTGGATCAGACCGTCCAGCATGGCATACATCGATCAGGTGGAAGTGAGGACCATATGCACCACAAAGAAACCACACATACTGTTGCAAGTTAGTATCTATATAAAAAGAAAACAGTAACTGTAGGAAATGCATGCGATGGGGTACGTGTTCCTAATATAATCCTCTACCAGACGAGAACACTGGCGCCGTCATAAATGTCTTTATCCACAATACTGGCAGGTTAGTGCCAGAGGCGAGCCAGATGAACAGACGGTGAGAGTCACCGTCCAGGCTAAACCACAACACCTTCGTGAACAGGACACTACCCCACTGTTCTAGGTCCATTGACGGTAAGCTTCGTTGTGCTTTTGTGTGAAGGGAACGCATCTGCCGGGTCGCCGAGCACACAGGGCTACCTCTGTAAGCCGACGATACACAGTCGGACGGGAGAAATGTGACCCAGAGGCTGCTGCGAAGTCCGTAGTGCTGTGCTGATTGGACGCAATTATGGCGACAAAACAATCCTGACTCTTGGTTGTAGCCCTTGGTCGAACTTCCCGTACTGCCTTTAAAAGTTTTCTCCCTGCTGGAATCTTCTCCTTAGATGTGAAATAACACTGTGGCTAACATGTAACTCGTGGCCCACCAGGCAAGATTGTAGCCTACCTCTACGGTAATCTTCCGATGATCCGACCACGAACAACTTCACCCGAACGTGTTCTCTATGCAATCCTGCTTCACTACGAATCGAATGCTGTCTGCCAAACGCACACAACACACAGTCAGATCCGTTGCACCCTAGACCGCTACCCACACGGACTGTCTCCGGCTAAGCTAACAGTATCGTACTAAGCTGCCGGGCTTATCAAGTGTTTGTGTGTTGTGAAGGCACAGTTTAATCCACAAATTATCGCCATGATGCAACGATATCTCAAAGATCCATTAATTTGTTGACGTGAGTGTATGAATGATCCGAAACGTTACTTTGACTTCCGAGGAATCACATGTAACACATCGTTTCATACTACTTCTTAAAGTGCGTTGACTGCGCACTCGGAAAGAGAAATAAAGCTGATTTTCTTAGGGTATTTCACTATGTGTAACTGAATTGAATCGAATGTAGTAAAATTTCCTGCTCATATACGTGATTTGTTACATCTGATACTTTACAAAGGAAAAAAAAAGAAAGATAATTCAATTATTAATCCGAAACCGTGTCCTCGAGAATCATGCGTTAGTTGCTGCATCGTTCCACTGTTCGTACAATTTTAATGAGGCCTCTTGAGGGAATGGATATTGGCGGACATTCGTTTAAATAGCAACAAGTCGTATCTGGAGCAACAAAAAGCTACCCTAGAGATCTTTCTCGATGAGCACAAAATAGACATAGCATTGCTAACTGAAACTCACTTGACGGCAAATCACAGATTCCAAGTAAGAAACTATACGCTGTACAGGACCGACAGGCAGAATAAACCAGGGGGTGGGCAATACTAATACGAAACCGCCTTGCACACAGACAAATTGTTTTACCTGCGCTCGAGCGTGTAGAAGCCACGGCTGTTGAGGTCGAATTAAATGGGCAGGCAATTAGATTTATAGCAGTGTACCACCCGCCAGGTCGTAAAATACCGGAGCCCGACCTGGTAGCACTGACCACAGCCGACAGAGCAATCCTCGGGGGTGACCTTAACGCCAAATCGCTGACTTGGGGCTGCCGCGCTGCCAACTCAAGCGGCCGCGCCCTCCACAAATTTATTACAGATAACCGTCAGGTGACTGTAGTAGCGCCTGACGAACCCTCGCACTATCACAGGGACTCCAGACTCAAGCCTGATATCTTGGACATTTTCGTGTTCAAAAATATCACCTGGTCTGTTGCATCCACTGTATTTAATTACCTCGATTCAGACCACAATCCAGTAGTATTATATATTGATACAGCTGCGTGCCGAGCAGAGAGTGAAAATTTCACTCTAATTACAAACTGGCAAAAATACCAAGATTTAGTAAACCACCACATTACAGAGCAGCCCGAACTGGAAACTAAGATACAAGTCGAGAGACATATAAACCAGTTCGTAAACATCATTGCGCCGACCACGGCAGCGTAGGGGTAGCGTGCTTGCTTCGCGTTGCAGGGGTCGCCGGTTCGAGTCCGGCCGAGGGCATGGGTGGTTTTAATTAAGTGTTGTGTCCGTCTTGTGTCGTCCTTACAAAAGAGAGAAAACAATCACACTTGGATGAAATCTATACACTGTAAAAACGAAAAAACACATTGAGCTGGCTGAATGGCTAACATGGCCGAATGCCATTTAAAAAAATAAAAATAAATAAACATCATTAAAGAATGCGCGAAGGCAGCTACAGTGAAAATAACTCATGACCCAAGCAGAAAAGACCTCCCACCCCACATCTCACAGTTAATAGATTCATAGATTTGAAAAAACTTCACAGCAAACGTTGGCAACAATTTAGAGACCCAGAAGACAGAAGAACCACAAACAGACTAGCAAACCAAATCAAATGGCACCTGCAACAACACCGAGCAGTTCGTTGGGAAGACAGTCTTAGTCGAGCGGAGAGAAATCCCGACCTCTTTTGGAAGATAGTAAAAGCTAGAAAAGAACCGTCCCTGTCAACAAAGCCACTACAAGGACCAAATGGTTTTGCATACACAGCATGGGAAAAAGTCGAACTAATGGCAAACTCTTTAGAACATCAGTTTCAGACACATGTCATCGATGACGAGGATAGTAAAATCCACGAAGAAAGAGTAGCTAGAGAAGTACCTCGCATTTGGCGGGAAAATTTACATAACTCTGTCTGCCCTGTGGATCCGACTGTAGTGAGTTCGATCATTGGGAGACTCGGTAACAAAAAGTCCCCAGGCCCAGATGGTGTAAAAGCCACATACTTAACAAACCTACCACAACCTGCAATAGTTCACCTCACATCTATTTACAACGCATGCCTCAGACTATCCTTCTTCCCATCCCCATGGAAAATCGCCAAAATAATTACCCTTCTTAAACCAAACAAACTCCATCTCCTTCCCCAAAACTACAGACCTATCTCACTCCTCAACCTCCTCGGTAAAGTCCTAGAGCGAATAATAATGACAACCTTCCAAAAATTCCTAGACGAAAACAACATCATTATCCCACAGCAATTTGGTTTCGGTGC
The DNA here is from genome assembly GCA_031002005.1 of Vandiemenella viatica. Taxonomy (NCBI): domain Eukaryota; kingdom Metazoa; phylum Arthropoda; class Insecta; order Orthoptera; family Morabidae; genus Vandiemenella; species Vandiemenella viatica. The sequence continues at coordinate 344,636,151 of JARYHS010008074.1, forward strand.
TCAGCACAGTACAATCCACCAATCTACCCGACTGGTCGAACATATCTGCAGAGCGCGATCCATCAGGCACAATACAGGTGCTGTTATGCTTGATATTGAGAAAGCTTTTGACAGGGTTTGGCATGATGGCTTAGTATTTAAACTACACTCGTATGGCTGCGCTGACCATTTATTAAAATTAATAAATAGCTTTCTTCGTGACAGGAAGTTCTTCGTAGTGGTGGACGGACAAGAAAGCCAGTTGAAATCAATTGTAGCAGGCGTACCTCAAGGGTCGGTCTTGGCTCCAACACTGTACAACGTATATACAAATGACCTACCCCACCAACAAGGCGGAGAAGTAGGGATATTTGCGGACGATACCGTGGTATACAGGTGGAGCCATAACCTAAATTACATCATGCGCAAACTGACGCAGCACCTTGAGAAAATTACTCAATGGTGCAACCTTTGGAAGATCAAAATTAACTCCGGCAAAAGTCAGGTTATCATGTTCACAACCAGAAGGATGGGACCCAGCCACCAAATCAAGCTCGACGGCATGGACCTCCCCTGGTGTGAATCGGTTAGATATCTCGGACTAGAAATTGACAAAAAAATAACCTGGATAAAACACATAAAAAACGCTTGTAATATAGGTTCGGCTCGACTTTTCAAATTATACCTCCTCCTCAAGGGGAGCAAACTTAGTATCAAGACTAAATTAAAAATCTACACTGCTATAATTAGACCGGCCTTGTTATATGGCTCAGAAGTTTTCAGCATGGCTTCAGATTGTCAGATCAAAAAACTGCAGGTCATACAAAACAAATATCTGAGAATTATTACCAGCACCCCATGGTACATGCCGAACACACAAATTCACTACAACTTAGGCATACAAAGGCTCACAGATTACATTAAGGACAAATCGACAAAATTCTTCCAGCAAGCACATTATTCGCCCCATCAAATTATTCAAGACTTAGGACAAAATGTATATCAACAACAATATATCCAACCACTTACAACACTTACCAGAAATTACAGGGTCTGACAATAACACCATACTAAAAGAAATAACACCATGACTTCCATAAAAAACCAGCTTGAAATCCCCTATTCCGTCATAAGTTAGGGAGCTACAATGCTCTGGCACTTCAAAAACTGTATGGGCGCATGCCCAACCATATGTCTGTTCTGTTCTGGAGTGAGATAACCTGACTAACCACAAGAGAGGTGTTTATGGAAAATTAAATGCAAATCAGACACAAATAATAGGGTGGTTCCGTATTGTTGTATCAACGGCCTTCGTTAACTGTGGGCGTGAGACAAATTCAGTTCACGCATAAGTTTCCGACACCTACCAACCAGAGGATACCTTCCGTGTTTCAGATGTTTCTTTACGGAAAATCAAGGACTGTGTAATATAGAATATGTACTAGTAAATAAATGTTTACATCGATTAGAAGGAGACTGGGGTTTTTAGTGCCCAAGTTCATCTGGTGGCAGATTACTGCCACCACTTCGATAACAAGTGGCTAATTTGAAGCTTGAACTTCAATCTGGAACATTGTAGTTTCAAGACAAGGAAATAGGAGAGCATCAGTTTCAGAGGACACATCGAACGCGCTGTTATTCTCTCTTTTGACATGGTTGGATGGCCAAGGAGGACATCTCATGCAGAATCGACCGGTGGATGGGACCAGCTGGGTGTCGCAAATCGATGGTGGCGCAGTGCAGCGGGGGTTGGCGCCACTGGTGACCGCTGCCTACCAGTCGTGTCTCTCTCCCCGCAGGGTGAGCACGTGTCTGCACAACTAGATGACCTGCACGTGATTGTTATCAACAGACTGAAACACGACAACGTAAGTCTCACGTACCCTGCATCCCCTGTAATCACAGTGGGATTCTGGAGAAGGAGGAAAGAGGACAAGTGTGTTCTTATTTTACTTTTTGGAGTAAATTATTTGAGTATATACTTTACGCTTAGTTTCTGCTGACCTATAAATTCGTTTTCTTAAATGTCTCGGTATGTAGGTTCCCAGGAGATTCAGTTTTAAATATCTTGGTTCTGGTAATCGAGACTAGAAGCATCAGCTGAACAATACTGTTGGAATTGGCGCCACGTGGTCTAATAATGGATGTAACACTAGATCATATGGCAGGGGACAGTTTAACAACCATTCTCTAAAATAAACGATAAACTGGAAATTGGATTCATTTTCAAAATTATGTGTGTTCACTTCCAGCAATTACTGTAATACGCAGAATTTATTCTGTTCATGCAACAAATCAGCATAATGATTTCGGGGGATGTTAACTGAACTTTAAATTAGGATCTGACTGCATGTTCAAGTGCCTTTGATAATACTTAATCAATGCCGTAAATTTTGTTACAGTACATCAGGTTTCACGTATAAGTTTGCAAAGAATTAAGATGTTTCAATCTCAGTTCTTAGCATCTTAATTTAAACGTTATTCCCCATACCGTCAGTTTGGGAAGTGTGCGAACATGCGAGAAACACAAGTGACATTTTGTACTCAAGTGTTTCTAGCAGAAATTAATAGCAGCAATAAGTTTATAAAAATAACGGGAATGAAGTAATAACCCGTTATTGTGATTAACGACTTCTGACCAAAACATTTGTAAACGTGTTAAGACTGGTATAAACACCCGTATTAAATTTTGCCGTTAACTCTCTAGTTCGTTACCATTTTACTGAAGTATGTTTACTGAAGGCGATCTGCAGGTAAAACTAACGAGCTTAGTTTTATCTGTTCTTTCATATATCAACTGTTTTCGTCTCTCTGGCTGTTTAACTGGAATAATGCGTTCTTATGCTCCTTAGACTTAATATCCGAAACTTCTTTCAACTTCTGTTGTGCAGGTTTTCCTAGAGAAAATGATAATGCAGCATTTTCAGAATGAACTCGTTCGGTGAAAAATAGCTCTGACAAATTGAAAATGAATTTATTGTTTTGAAGTGTTCCATTTTAAACAATTAGGCCAACATATGTCTCCACATACGACGACAGAGAGTGTTAAATGAATGGAAATGTAGAAATTTTTTTATCACATGTTCTTTTTAACTAACTGCGCCCTCCGTCACAGCAGCACTTTTCAAGTACCTTTATACTGGAAGGAGTAAAAGATAGCGTAGAGAATCCGAACCAATCAGTGAGTAATAACTTTCAGGTAAGCTTTCCCGATTCTGAAATGCAGAATTCGGTCAATGTTTGGATTATTAACTCAGGTCATGGTAGATTTAATTGTCTACAGTGCCGTCTTGGCTCTAAAGACGAGGACGTCGAATAGCCATGAAGACCCAGTTATGCCATTTATTTTTCGGTTTTAAAATAATATATTTAGAAACCACTTTTTCCTACAGCTTCTGTTTGATACTTGTGTCAAAATGTAACGATTTTTCGTGGTGCAGAAAGTCTGAAATGTACATATTAGCGACAAAATTTCATAGCAATTTGGATCAAGCACCATAATACTGAACTCCGATTGTTGAGCATGATCTTGTTTTTCTTAAGATAGTGGCGTGGCATTTGGGAGGACGTGAGTTCGATACCCAGCTCAGTCATCCAGATTTCATTTTAAAATACTTGTTTAGCTGTCATGTAAGTTATAGACAGTAACCATGTTCTATTGATATCCATAACTGATTTTTAATATAAATGCTTAAATGCTAAATCCACGTTAGAATTCCACTGGGACTCAAACTCGTTACCGAACAGAAACGGGTACTGCAGCTTTAACGTGCAGTCCCAACTGCAAACCGTTGATGGAGTCCTTCAAATACATACGACTAATATGATTTTTTTAACAAGTAAATATTAGTTATAAATATAATTTTAAGCTGGATGTCTTGAAGTTATTACTAAAATTAACAAGAGAACCAATAATCATTTATATAACTGCAGATTAATCCAAATGCAGCTCTTGTTTTAAGTATTTAAACCTCCTGCATCATGATCATATACAAAAGACTACTCAATTAAACAGAATTTTAGAGGACAGAATGAAATTGAATGGTGGAAGACCGAAATTCTTAATTTGTTTCCCTTTCCGTTATGTTAACATGTCCATCGTTTTCTTTGCGTTTGTCAATGTAAATTTTAAGGGTAAAGATACTAAGTAAATAGTGTTTAGTACAACAGCAAAATTAGTGGTATATGCAACTTCATAGACCTACCTAAGTATTTTAGATGGAATATGCGACAAAGTTGGGCGCCACTGTAATGTTCCAGGTTGCTGGCTCACCAATTTAATATTAGTTACAAATATAATTCTAAGTTTGATGCCTTGAAGTTATCATCAAAATTAACAAGGTAACAAATAATCATTTACATAAATGTATCAACGTTGTAAAATGGAAGGAGTGTGCCGGGATGGTAATATCGTTAAGTATCCAACTCCAATGATTCTTAAAGCAATTATCTCACAATATATTTTAAGGTCTTTCAAAAAATTCAGATCAATATTTTTAATGAAGATACTTTCAAAAACTTGTGAAGCAATTGGATATTCCCTTAGCAGTGTCAAAGATGTTAGTAATGAGACGAGTAATGAGACTACAGATGACGTTAGCCAACAGGTCAATTTGGGTAATATTTCGTCTTGCAGTGGACAGGTGTAGTTGATGCTAGGTTTCCATTTTGCTGAAGGCCAGTGAATGATGAGGCGGTGCAATGGAAACATCTATTTCGTCTAGTTGTTGATCATAGTTCAGATTCTTTTTCTCTACTCATTCAACATCGCACATACGATTTCTCTTCAGCTATATACAACTGTTACGAAACGGGTGGCTCTTCTTTGGACTTTCTCCAATGCCTCCATTAACCCCTTTTGATATTCTAAGTAATGTTGAACCAGTGCTTTGTATGTAATCGATTTAACTCCCGGTGTACACTGTTTTAAAATATGACCCAGAAATTGGAGAAAATGGTTTGCTTTACCAATTACCCTCTCAATATGTTCATTCCACAACAAAGTATTACAAATTGTTACACCGAGGTATTTTGCGGAATCTATGGACACTGCCATTAACTGTATATTCAGAGTTAAGTAGTGTTACCTTTTTACTTATTGCATGACGGAATTTTTAGAATTTAGCTCCAGTTGCCAGTCTTTGCACCAGGCGATTATTTTCATAATATCGGCATGTAACAAAGCACAGTCGTCCTGGGTTTTTATTTCATGATAAATAATAGTATCATTGGCAAATAATCTTTTTTTCCAGTATAACGTCGAACAAATCTTTGATGTCTATGAGAAACATCACACATTCCCAAAGGGAACCCCGGATCTCACTTCGGTCAATGATGAACGCTCACCGTCAAGAACTACCCACTGTGTTCTACTTGTCAGAAAGTCTGCGACCCATTCGCATATTTGTCGAGATATGCCATAGCCACGAACTTTTGTAAGTAAGCTAGTACCTTATGAGGCACAGTGACGAAAGCTTTTTATAAATATAATAAAACGATGCCAACCTATCATACGGCACAAATCATGAACTGAAAGTGTAAGTTGTGTTTCGCAGCATCGGCCTTTTTCAAATCCTTGCAGATTTGAGTATGAAAGCTCCCCTTCGTACAAAAAATGCGTAACGTTTGAATAGATGATAAGTTCTAAAATTCTGAAAACTATCGACGTTCAGGAGATCGGTCTCTAATTTTGAGAATCATTAACGTTTCACTCTTAAATAATGAACTTCCACTCAGGTGGTATGTTTCCTTCATCCAAGGAGGCGGTATATAATTTCATCAAACACGGTGCAGCTTCCTTTGCGTACCTTGAGTAGAATCTAGTAGGAATACTGTCTGCTTGGGGAGGCCTATTTGTTTCTGCGTTGCTAAACAGTTTTGTTATTCCATCGAGGTCAAGGAGAGCTTTCACAATTTTGTCGGCACGATTGATAAATACCGGGATCTTCTCTACGTTTTCTGTTGTGAAAGTTTTGTTAAAAATATTATTCAAAATTTCTGTTTTCTCAATACTAATTTCCGATAACCCCCCGTTTTCATTAATCAGTGACGACATAACCTTAAGAGAGCCTCTTATTACTTTTACATACTTTTATAACAGAACTTTTATGGATTACTAATCAAATCTTGAGATAAATTCCTAGCTTGGAATTGCCTAAACGCCTTATGCATTGCCTTAAGAGCTTCCATTTGTAACTGGACTAATTTAACGTGATAAAATGAGTCCTCAAATTTCTTTACCGTAGAATGTAAACGCCTTTGCTTCCTGAGCAAACGTTAAACTTCCAAATTCAACCACGGAAAGTTGTTATTAACCCCAAAAAACTTCTTAGGGACAAATTGATTTATCGAAGTTTCTCAACATTTGTATCAAGCGCGTATGTTTCAAAATTTTCCGCCAAGTGATGAACCATAGTCTTATCGTTTGCATAATCGAAGCAATATACGAGTTTATCACGTTTCAACGACAGACTAGATTTCAAAAAAGATATAACAATCGCCTTATGATTACTTAGGCTGCCTTCTGTACAAATTGCATCTACAATATCCGGATTGCTCATAAGAAAATTACCAGTATGGACAAGGTATCTTTATCGCCTCGCTTTGGCTCTTCGTCCATCTGTTCCAGAGAATTTCCCGCGAATGATTCTAGGAACGGTTCGGTTATTAATCTATCTCTTCCACGCACACAAGTGTCCCACTTAACCAATGATAAATATTATTAAATGGCTCTCTAAAATATTCCGTCCGTGTCGATAAAATATTCCTATTACTTTAAATTTCTGCTAATTTTTCCCTTCACCCATATCAACGTGCAAAAATTTTGTGTTCAGTTACGACAGAGCAATTAACGGCCAAAAACACACTTCCATCCATTGAGATTCCGGTAAACATTGTTGAGTAGAAAATACTTCGTTGGATTCAACCTCTGGCGTCAACAAGCTTCCGGGCCCTAATATTATATCTACATCGTTAATCGAAACTGCAGCTTGGAAATATGCTACTTTTTCTCTAGCACCCGACAATTTAGGACCATTATCCTTAAGCGTTTTGTATAGTTATTTCTGGAGTTTAAATTCGCATTTATCTTATTTGCATCTCGAAGGGGAACGGGTGAATAATTTTGAGTTGTAACGTTCGATTTAAATGCTCTATCACAACCAGGAAAAAGATCTTGGTTATTGTTACATTCTCATCGCTGAGCTCAAGGACCCACGCGACTGAGTTGTTCCTAAAAAATAATTCATATCAAAACGGTTCCATATTCTTGCTATCACCTTAATCGCAATCCTCGGTATTCAGTGGGCGCGCGATCGGCCAAATGCATCCCAGCAAATTTGTTATGGCCAAGCCATGTTCTAAGACTAGAATTAATACCAAGCATGGGCATGAGCCAGTACCCGTAATTTATACGGTCATCGGCGCCCCTTAATTCCAGCGTCCTCGCCGCGACGGAGCTCCAGTGTCCCCACCAGGCGGTACTCCGGTTTCCGCTTATGCAATGGCGTCCTACCGCCAGCGGGTCGACGGCGCCAGCCCCTTATCGCTTCTGCCGACATCCTCGCCATGTAGGTTCCCCAGATCACGCTTAGCAGAAGGTCCGTATCGTGCACTCCAAGCAGCTCGCCACCTCGTTGTCGCCAGCGTACGTGCCAGGGATGTGGTCGTCTTCGTCCGTTCGGCTTGGCACGCCGCTCCACACAACAGCGGTCAGCCGGCAGAACGAGCCGGCAGCCCATCAGACAACACGCCGCCACGCTTCCTCCAGCATCATATCCCAGCGTGCCCCCAGCGCATCCGTTAGCGGTTAACCAGCGTCTGCAACGCAACAGCTAGCCCTCAACCACGCAGCACAAATCGACCAGCCAAGATGGCACCCTAGAGCCGCACTCTGTAGCGGTTCCCGGGATTCGGTGGTTGCTACAGCTGCGGCTGTGCACTGCAGCGATTCTCGAATGGCGGACGTTGTGCAGTGCATACCAGCTTTCACGCCAGGGCGGTGGCCAGCTTCAATCCACCGCGGGCCGCTAGCACTCCGCCTTGGTGTTTCTGCCAGCGTCCCCGCCGCAGAGTCACCAATGCACACCACGGCAGACGCCGATATCCACGCAGCAGAGGTCCACCAACGTTGCCGTCGGTCCGCCCCGCCGACATCACGCCGCCGCGCCGAGTCGGCACTCCATCTTCATAATGTTGGCTCCTGGAAGTCCCTAGCACCGGAGACAAGAGTGGTGGACTTAGCTGACGATTGTCCCCTCCCCCCCGAATAGTCCGCCCCTTCGCCCCCAGAAGCCACTTGTCGAAGCTGTAGTCGCGCTGCTGCTGTCCCTCGCTGTAGGTAGGTCCGCCGCGGTCGGCTGCCCGGCGCGAAGTGTTTACCACACCATATTCGTTAATATACTCAACAGTTTGTATCAAGCCTGGTATGTGAGCATTTAACAAAGGACTTGACATTTGGTAAGGCCATACTAATTTCGGATTTACATGACTTTCCAAAATTACCCTAGGTGAATACTACGATGATTTCTTCCAATTATCATGGCGTGATTCTTTGCTGTTCCGTGTTCCTCTACCGGATCTAATAGCCTATGTCTTAAGGAGGAAAACTAGAAACAATCAAAGTAAAAAAAAAAAAAGTCTATGATCTGCTCTTTTCTAACTTATCAAGAATAATGTCTTATTTAAACCATATTATACAAATATTGTGAGGGTAGGCTGTGATGGTTTTGGATTTGACCAATCCAGTGGTGCTGCTGAAATAGAATGTAGAATATACACCTTTCCTACATGTTCACGTTATTTTATGGCAACATTAAAAGATGATACTATGGATTTGGAAAATTATAATCAAGCCAGCTAAATTCTATATTTTAAACGACAAGAGCATAGTACAGTTCGCATACATGTAGCTTGAAAAGAATGCGACTAAGACGAGATCAGCACAGTTTCCCGGTAGTCATTGGATACCGCGTAACATATCTGAAAAGTGATTTACTTAAAGACAAAAAAAAATATGTGTTAATTCCCTGCACCAAAGATAGATCGCCCTTCACAGAACTGACGTAAGAAGTCACGCTAGTATCCATTATCTTTGGATGACTACTGACAGTGTAATGAAATGAGCAACAGAAACCACTCCCTTCTCTTTTTGTCTTCAAGCTGTAAGTCGTTATTAAGTGTGATCTCATCAAAAGTACTTAATTAAACGAGTCTTCATACAGAAAGCCGTTGTTTTTGCATCACGTAATTACATCAAGTTATCGTTTGAGAGCAGTTATGGCGTGGTAACACTTTCATAAACTACTGTTTGTAAATAGCATGTGTTGTTCACAGCTTGTTAAGTTACATGCCCTGGGGGGAAACGGCAGCGAACAGGCTGTTACAACAAACCTGTGGTTACTGAGACTAAACGTGTTATGGTCGAAAGTCAAAATATTTCGACTGACTTATTTTCTGTTTTACGTCAGTCACAGATTACAAAGCAAGTATTAGTCACTGAATGATGAAAAAAATGTTAATTTACTTTTACTTGTATGATTAATAGTTTACTGAATTTGTTAAGTATTCATTCATCATTCACTCATAACTTCAGAATGATCACCATAATTCATAATTCCGGTTTTGTGAAAATACTGATAATTTTGTCACTTGTTTTTAATATCTAAGATGAAATTTGAAATAGACACTAAAAAAGTTTGACAAAATAAATTAAAAAACTGGGCATTCAGATTTGGGTTTTTCCATTGTTTTCACAAATCAGTCCAGGCAAATGCTGGGATGGTTCTCCTAAAAGCCGTTGCCGATTCCGCTTTGCTTGACCTCCGTCCTTTCTTGCCTCTAATAACATCAACGTCGACGAGGAGTAAAGCCAGAAAAAAAAGGAACAAATACCTATACACATGATTTCAGCTTGTACGATGATTTGGTTTCCAATATTTGTACTTAAAAAAAATAATTTTGAGTAGTCTGCTGAGAATGGAAGAATACAGCATAGCTCTCTTACTCATCCTCTACTAATAGGAAACATTTGTACGTCAAAAAATATTGTAACTATTTAGAACTTGTGTTGAAACAATTCCTCCGACAGATTGTTCCTTTAAACCAAACTGCGTGCGTTAAGCTTGTCGCAAGGTCAAATTCTTGTTGGGATTCAAAGAAATATGATTAATGCATCATAAGCAGTTATTCGTAACAGAGACGAGCATTTGGTAATTTTATCTGAATAAGATTTGTAATTGATTAACGGCCTGCTCTATCTAAAAAAATACTATTGACTGTAGAAATGAAATTTATTTATTTTATTCGATTAGGAAAACCAGAATCTCCAAGACTGAAAGTTAGCAGTCGATGACTCCAGTTATATTGTAGCAGCACACAACATACATGCATCAATATCAGGTCGTCTGCATGCGGTCATCAGCACCTTATCTGTTTCTCTCAATACATCTGTACTTGGAAAACACACCATTAGTGGAACCATCTGGCACACTGAAATGGAAAACGAGTGGTAGACGTCTGAAAATATAACAATAATAGTAATAAGGCCGTAATCGACTTAAATAAAACGCGTTGTGTCTGGAGACGGCTCACCTCATTGTCTCGGCAAACTTAGGCGAGTCTTGATAATGCCCGAAGTATTAGTTGTACTGACTACCACTAAAGCGCTGCTTATTCAAATGAATAATGCATTGACTTTATTTACGCTTATATTGTTAAAATAATGTGTAAATTTCTAATAAAAAATCTAATCTTATTTTAATTGCACTTACATTGTGAAAAGACGGTGTAACTGCGATGTCAGCTAAATTCAATTACAGTCGTGTAGCAGGGATAAATGTAATAATGTGAGGCGGAGGTATAAAAAATATGTAATATGACGTTCGTTTAAATTAATATGTTGCTTTTTGTTATTTACGACGACTAATAGCAGAAATTCATGTAAAGAGAAGAGCATCTGATGTTTACTTTTTTTAACTGCTTAATGTCTCTTAACAGCGAGGTCATTAGAGAAGGGAAAAGATGGGGGCAAGGAGTGGGAAGGAATTCTACCATGGCCTTTTGAAGGAAGCATCCCGGCATTTGCCTGGAGTGATTTGGGAAACCATGGAAAACCATACTCTGGATGTCCGGACGGGGATTCGAATCGCCGTCCTCCCGAATGCGAGGCCAGAACGCTAACCGTTACACCACCACTCTCGGTCTGAAGTTTACACTGTATTATCCGTGGCAGTTACAGGAACTAAGAAACAATATAACCCAAAGGCCCGGTCAAACAGAGCGCGGGCAGCGGGCGCGTGCAGAGAAGTCTGCACGCAGCGGGCACTGTACAGTGCTCCAGCTTTGAATATCCGTAGATGGCCGCTAAAATTTCCGTAGATTTGGTACAAAAATCTGGAGACTTGGTAATTGAAAGACTGAAGCAATCATTTCTGAAGAGAGAGTCAAAATTAAGAATGCTTTTTATTTCCAGGTCTTTAAAATTACAAAAATAATATTCTACATTGAAAGTAAGAAATATCTGTGAACATATTTTATACATCGTCACTTTCATCACTGCTGCTGCTATGCCAAGTGTTTTTTTTATTTTTCCATAGTGACCATACTTTTTTCTATGTTGACATTAAATTTAGGTTATCTTCAGTAACAGTAAATACTAAAAAACGGCTGCCCCTTTGACTCTCGGGTATTGGTTAAACCTTCTCGGAAGGCACTGCTTTGTAAGCCGTGCCAATAGAGTTTCACCGTGCATAAAGAGTGTGGCGATAGTTTTGTGTTACGGTCTTTTAAGATTTATAAAAATTGTTGTCAAACAAAATATGAGCTATATTTCAATCGTTGGTTCACACGAGCGGTTGCAAGGAATCGATTCATAGTTATTGGCAATTCTATAATCTATTAACACTATACGCTCAAAGTTTAACAAAACACCAATATAAGGAAAAATCAACAAATGATACAAAGTCTCAAAAATCCGTAGATATTTTAAACAAAATCTGAAAATCCTAAATTTTCATAAAAATCCGTAGATCTACGGACAAATCCGTAGAAATGGCAGCACAGGCACTGTATCAGATTGTATTGCATCAACCCTGTCAGACAGAAGGCGGGCAGAACTGGCGATCCAGTCGCGGGAGCGATCAGGTTGTGAGTGCACACAGATATCGCGCGATCACGTCGAGCTGGCGAATGTCGAAACTGAGGAATTATTTAATTTGGTGCACGAAAAAAAAATTATTTAGTTCATCCACGTCACCCCGACTACAAAAACAACAAGAAAAGTGAAGCTTGGATTGCGGCGAAAATGAAAAAACATGCAATTTCTAATTGAATTACTATTTATCGATCTTAAAGCATTTTATTTCGTTTATCATTTGAATTACATTATCATTATTTATTTGTTACATTTATTTTGTTGCAACTTATTATTATTTACTTGCATTTTGGCATATAATCATATAATTCTGTTTATTTAAGTAAGCAGGAAAGTAGTAAGCACGTATGTTTACGATACGTTTAAATATCAATTAGAAAATTAAAGTAAATGACGAATTGATCTGTCACTTGAACTTGATCTCTAGTTTGTAGGCGTTGTATTTGAGAACGCCAGAACGCCGTTCTGGACAGGTTTGGACTATCTGATATTCCATCACTTGTGATATCTGCAGCATTATTACATCGAAAATAACTGGGCAAGCAACATATTGCTTTTACAACATATTCTGCAGTTTCAATTTCCGTCTCCATTGCTATTAACAATAATAATAATAATGATAATAATAATAATAAATAAATAAAAATATTTAAAAAAAAAACTAACTTGCCGCTTCTGGGCTAATATACCAATATTATTTTCAGCGACACTTCGCGCTCTAATAAGCCATTATATATTTTCTTTGATCGTCTGTCGGGAAAGGGCACAGTAAATAAATCTGCAGTATGAAACATTCGTCGCCTACAAATATATGAGGGAATGGTTTCACAGTGAACGAATTCACAATAAACGGAGGAATTTCATAAGACAGCTCGTTGTGGTTTCTTTAAAACGGCCACAGTACGCCATTCGCACTGATAACAAGAGCCAGACCGCGTTGTGGCTATCTCAAAAGGGCTACAATCCGCTCTACGCGTTGAGGTTACTAAGAAAAGCCACAACGCGTTCTGAACGTTATCTGATGCAACCACGACACGACGGGCGTGCCGTAAAGACATATTCTCAAGTTAATTAGTAATCAGGTGATGTTAAGAAAATAGAACAGTCTTTTTCATCACCGTGTCTTTATCCTTAATCATTTTCTGATATAAGTTGGCAGTAAAATTATTAAAATAAATAAATTATTTACTATTACAAGAGCTATTACCATGAAATTGTGAGTTACACTTTAATTTCTTTGAGCAACATTTGCATTTATTATCAATACAGTATCTTTTACATTGACACATTATAAAGCCTTGTTGACATTCAGATGGTAACATAAATGGAAGGCAATGCGTTAAAGGAGTTGAGAGACGTCCTGAATTTTAAAGTTACTATCTGAAAGTGTAAATTCATTAAATCGGCTGAGAAGACCTTCCTTGTTTACTAACTAAGACCTGATGGATTAATGCTCATAACACTGCTAAAACATAGCTGGGAGCTTAGGGTACCCTAACTAAAACAGTAGAACCAATTTTAACGGTAGAAAACTTTAAGTTGTACAGTGAAATAATTTTATGTGGCTGTTTCTCTTGGCCGGAATTGGCACTTACTCTATCGACATTGATAATGGTCTTTCCTAAACAGAGCTTACAACTAATATTTGCTCCAAACCACTCAATCTCGTTGCTTTCTCCACAGATAACGTGAACATATTCATGACACTCTGAACACTTGTGAGCTCCTGAGGTGTCATTTTCACAAATAACGCAACTTTTTATTAAATTTAAATTTTAAGCTTTTTCTAAAATAATATTTCCCTGTAAAAGATGCAGTATCGAAAAAAAATTCAATGTTGCCTAAAGAGCATAAAACGTAACCCAAAATGTCACCTTTTTTTGCTTATGGTTCTACGTCAACGTCGAGGTCATTTGAGGCAGGTAAAGACTGGGGGGCAAGGAACGGGAATCAATTCGGCCATGGCCATTTTAAAGGAATCTTCACGGCTTTAACCTGGAGTGATTTGCGGAAACCATGGAAAATTCGAATCTTGATGGCCGGCCGGGGATTTGAACCCGAGTCCTCCCGAAAGCCAGGCCAGAGCTATCCTTCTCACACACCACGCTTGGTAAAATGCCACGGTAATATTTTTTTGTAAAAGTAAATACCTCTGCAACATTATTAGTAATTTTGTTACAACTTTCTTTATTTTAATAACTTTACTGTCAACTGGTATCAGACAATAATTAAAGATAAACAGTAATGAGAAAGTGTGTTTCATTTTTTTAACATCACCTGATTATTAATTAACATTCAGAATATATAGTTACAACCTGCCCGTCGTGCCGTGGTTGCATCAACTAACTTTCAGAACGCATTGTGGCTTTTCTTAGTAACATCAACGCGTAGTGGTCAAATATCATGAGAGCAACGACGCGTGGCAACGCATTCTGGCTGTTTTGGTCAGTGCCTCAACGCGAATAATATGTTGTGGCCGTTTTAAAGAAACCACAGTGTGTTTTAGTAGTTTATTTCGCTCACTGAACGTTTTCGGTCTTTGAGTCTAACGTATCTATGAAGTAAGGTAAGGGAAGATTCCCATCTTATCGTTACCGAGGCTACGTGCAATGAAAACGGATACGATGTATTCTCTCTGTTTATGACTGTGACCTGTTTCTTTCTTCACATCACGACGACAGCAGCACGCAAACTGGGGATCGCCAAGGGAGGGCAACTACTGTAGTTCCCTCATCGAACCCTGGAACTCGCAGGAAGTGGTTATACCCACTTACCGTCTTCGCCAGACACCATCGCATCAACAGGATTTCGTGACGCCGCATCATTCCACCAAAAACTTTTGTATGCAGTTAACCCAGCAATTTTTATGCAGATACGTCTATTATGCCAGCCAAACACAACTAGCACCTGCATTCATGCTTGGTTCGTAGTATTTCGTTAGTTACATTTGATACTGTAAATTCTGAAATAAAGCTAGAACCTGTACAATGTTTCTGAAGGTATATTCGGGTGCCTCGTTTCAAAGAAACGAAAATTATACATATTTGTTCATAACTGAGGTAATGTAGAGAGATACCTTTATAATTATCATAAAATGTTTAGTCCTGTAAACATAATCTTGATTACATGTTTTATCTGAATTGGGGCCCAAAAAATAAATTCAAATAAAAAGAACGAAGTGACGTTACGTTAGTGATCAGCGAATGAAACAGAAGGAAGTAGCAGGTGTTAAAAGAACTTGTTTATTTCTGACTCTGACGACAGATATAAAACTGGAAACAAAGAAATGGACGATAAAAGCATGTACACTGCGATATTTGCATGATTTTGATGGAGCGTTAAAGAACCTTTTCAATGCAAGTTGGACGAGATCACCGCCTACAAAGAAATGTCAGTCTTAGGAGAGGAGTTATAAGCGATAAAATTATTTTTTTAAAATAGTAATTGCATGGTAAGCCGCTGAAGATAGAGAGGCCAAAACAGAAAAAAAATTGAAATTGTTTTCTATCTGTTCGCACATCATTCAAAAACTAATGAACAGATTTTAGCTAAAATGCACTTAGTGATAGCTTATGTCACCGGATAACATACAGACCACAATTTATCTAGATCATTAACACGATTCCCAACCATACTGAGGCCAGATCCGTAATTTTTGTATGTCTAGTGGGGGATCAAGGAAAATCAAAGAACGCATTTCGTCAAAACGACACCTAATGATAATTTATGATATAATGTTACGTCGGTAAACTGAAAAAAGACATAATTTATAAATAACAAATTCGTAGAAGCAGATGAGGAAGAATTGAAGACGAGAAACAGGAAAATATGCTCCGTCGAACTTACATTAAAATTTTTTTAAACATAATACAACTCGTATTGTTAAAAAAAAATCCATAGCGTTTCGTACAAATTGCTTTGTTTCTAAATTTTTTACTTGATAAAATTTTGAATTAAACACGATCAGGTTACTGCTGCTGTAATTTAAATTTTTACTTTATTAATATCTTTGTATTCAAAAACTTATCTTTTTGAGACAAGAGGCTGACTCAGCTATAATTATGTTTTCTGTTCACATTAACGGAATAACGAAGATAACCACCCAGTTTGCAAGTGCTTGTTGTCGATCGAAACCATGTTTTACGTAGATTTCCTAACTGCTCTGTGGACACAAAGACTTGAAACGAATAACAATGCTGACATTGTCAAATTAAGTGTTAGATCCAGGAAATGTACACGCTAAGTGGCGCAGTATTGCTGAATGATTCGATTTGGTTTTCTCTTAAGCCGACGCCAGCTTCAGCAGAAAAATGTTTAGTTTATTTAATATTAAAAGTGACGTGCCATGTCCGTTCCGTCAAGTGCGGGGCCCTCATACCCCTTCATGTAAATTTTAATCTGAAGATCGCCAGTTCGAATCCCTGTCTAGGCAGAAATTTTGAAATTCCTCAAACTGATTTCTGGTACAGCTTGCTGTGCAATGTGAAGTACGCCAAAACGTTTCCGTGGTTCAGATACCACGTTATACTGTAGGTTCGCTTTAAGAAATAGGAATACCAGATTAAGATAGTTAACTACGACAGAAGAAAATCGAAACTCTGTCACACCGGAGGCCGAAATACCCTTCGGAGCCCTCCGGCCAATAATGTCATACGCAATATTATTATAGTACGGTTAATAAGATTGAGTATCATTTGCTGTAAGTGTAGACGATTGTGTTAAGCGTAGTTACTCCATTCTTACTTGCAAGAGAGATTTAAAAAAATGAGGGTGAAATTTGATGTCATCCCATTCACGTCTGAAAGACACGAAGAGGGCTGCCTATTGTCGCATGCCTTTACTGGCACAAACACATTGGAGAGGTTTGAAATTTAGCTCACGACCTTGCACACAATATTGTGACTGTGGTTTGTGTACCGCCAACTTTCCTACTCCACTATCCTAGTATCGGAAGGAGAATATTTCTTGCACCACGCTGGCTCGAGGTTACCTATTGAATGTAATTGCTACAACCGCTACCAGCCTAGCTTTAGTATGGCAGCACACATGAAAAATGTGCTTAAAATCCGTAATTTATAGAAAGGAAAATGGTGGTTATATCACAGCTTGCTCATTCTGCTGCGAGGTTAGTTTTCCGTGGTATTATATGCGTGACATCACGGATCCGTGTGCTGCATCCCGACTGCGAGCCGCACAGCGTGCAGGAAAGCGTCGCTGATGGCTGAATCATCACCAAACGCTGTTCTCAGAGACTTTCTCTCCAGTCACTTTATGCACCTTCCATTATAAGCATTCATCACTCTATAGCGGCATTCTTTCGCTAGCGTAATGGAATAGTAGAAAGCCAAAGGTCATATCTAGTATGGGTCACAGACTCTCTCAGGTCAAGTATATACTCTTCAGTAGCATCCGTTAAAGACGATCCTCCTTGGTGTATCTAACAGAGTGATTCTGTTAGTCGTGTGTGTAGGCAGATCAAGAACGCTAAGATTTCTCTGAGCTCTTCAAAAAAGTGGTGCTGCCTACTTGCGGCTAACTTCTTTACATGAACCCAGTCTCGAACACAGCTAAGATAATAGTAAAATCGTAATGTTTCTATTCGTAAGATATATTCCTGCAAATTCAATTTAACACCCCTTAACATTAAATCCACATTCTCTCCTGCAACATATCGTAATCAGCGCATCCAGTGCTCATCCTCAGGCAACATTTAGGTTTAGTATTCACCTGTCACGAATGCCTCAAAAAAGATACAAAACATTTTATATCGAGCTGACATGCTATTTTAAAATTAAATTTAGGCTCACATTTTCATAAAATATTATGTGAAATTTATCGCAGAAGAAATTAAATAACGATTTTAAATTAAGATCGTTTTCGTGTAAAATAAATATCTTAAAACAGATACACAAATGTGAAAGTACGAGTATAATGTCGCGTAAACCGCAAAAAAAAAGATTGTTGCAAACTTTTTCAAGTTTAATTTTTAGAAAAAGTATAAAAGTGACCTACTGAGGCTTGTGTGATTATTTGCATTGGCGTTGAAGTCTGATAACATTCTGAGTGTTCAAAACGATTTTTATTTGATCAGTGAGTTCACTGATCACTCTATCAGCATATAACTCGTTTAGTCCACAATCCGAAGATTGATTGGAGTCTCCCGAACAAGGTGCACAAAGCCACTGTGTCGGAGGTAGGACGGCCAGTTCCACTCCTCCGGGACCTACAGTGTAACGTGGAATCGGAACCACGGAACATCCTGGCATAGCTCTTACGATCAATCAAAACTCTTAAAAAAACTGCTCTCACAGAGATTTGAACCCGGGATCGGTCCTCGAAATTCCGAAAGCAAGCGCCTTAATCAATAAGCTACCAAATTGTTTTATAACATCTTATCCCAACTCAAATTATTGAATTAGTTCACGTAAAATTGGTAAAAATAAGTAATTTTCCAAACATTTCTTCCGACCGATTTTTATCCACTCCTCCTTACACTTAAATTCCGCTTCAAACGTGTTTTCTTTTTACTTTTTTCTTTATCCTGTGGCTGAGCCCTCTCTTTTCAATAGATCTTTATGCAGCTTTTACCCTCCAATCCTCGATCAAGGACTTTAAACGCCAGTGTAATTACTTGCCGTTTTAGAATATGCTTACAATAATAGTTGCGGAAATATGAGTAAAATATGCGGGAACCTCCATATTAAATTAGCTATATCCAAACAGCAACATTAGATGGTCACATTAATACTCCCTTTACATTTGCAGTCATAAATACTGTTAAATATACCCACAAAAACTAAAAAATAAACATAGAAATGTGGCAGTATGATGTGTACTTATATGTATTGAACTAGACTAGTGCAAATGTCGCTATTAGAAAATGGTTTATACCTATAAATATCTGGTAACCAAACAGAAAGTTTCAAGCAGCTAATTGAGTGGAAATTGAAAATGGCCCACTAGTTGAAATCTTGTTATTGGAATTTTTCACGTAATTTCACTGTTTTCTACTCTAATAACTTAAGGCAATGTAGCAAGTACAGTGAAGTCATTCCAGAACTTTCTTCATTTGAAGACACTAAAACGCTTTTGAAATTTTGCTTAAAGATATTTATTTGATTCAATTGCTAGGAGAGTCGCAGATGAGCATATAATTAACAGTCTGAGAGGACATCAATATCCCATATCTTCTAATACCCGCAAAATTGACTATAAAACGTCGCCTTATTGAATACGGGCCGGAGCTCAGATTTCATGCCTAGCGCCCCGACCGTCCTCGTTACGGTTTTTGGTTGGTATTCCGTAATCATCGAAGCCGAGTGCATTACAGGCCAGAGCATTGAATTCTCTCATTGCCTTTCAACTAGGCCAGTGGTGGTCAACCTGGGTCCTACCGCCCACTAGTGGGCGTTCCAGCTTACATGGGGGCGGTACAGTTTCTGTCCGATATTGTAGCACATTCCTTTTTTTAATTTAATTGAGTTTATACGAAATTTTTTACATATTTGATGATATCAATTTTCGAGGAGCAAGTAAATCTCTTATATGTTGCCAAAGTATTGTATTATTATTTATTGATAAACATGAACTACTTCACTATAATTTATCATTAGTTTCCTGAATTATCGACTATATACAGTAATTTCATATGCTCTCTCACTCACTCACTCACTCATTGCTATTGGCTGGAGAACGGTGACGTCACGCGAAAGCATTAACTCTCTAGTTAACACCGATCACAGATATCATTAGAAGAATTCGAGATTCCATAATTTAATAGCTAACCAACTGCTATCAAATTAATTGACGTAATCCATTCTTTAAAAAGTCTTTTTGAAAAATTTGATACTAAAAAAAATAAAATCATTAAACTTTGCGGATGGAAAGATGAGGAACTGCTTTTCAATAACATGTCGCTAATGATGCAACATAAAGTAACATTAAAAAATTTTAATTACTCATGGTATCTGCTGTAACCGCGAATGCCAGTTATCATCCAGGCATAGGCTAAATTTCAATTTAATTAAAACTTTCCCTAATGTTGCTGCTTGACCAAAGTTTATACATTATGGTTTATTTGCTTTTTACGTATTTTACTGATCACTTTCGTTAATGGTACTTGTTTATGTTCGGTGTACGTGAGTTTTACGTTATTGAAAGTGGAAATAAGACCAAATATGCTACTGAATCGATTATTCATGCAATTTATGTATTCGGTTTTGCTTAAGTGTTTAATAATCTGGAATCTGTGTTAAGTTCTCTTACCGTCACCAAAGATTATATTATGAATGTTTGCCCAACCTTAATGAAAAACAACAAGTTATTTCAAAGCAATTGTGCATTCCCTTTAAACACAAATTCTTCAAACTTTGCAGAGTGGACTTTTAGGATCAAATATAAGTTCTTATTTCAGCATGTTCGATTCTAGCAATCACGACCTTTAAAAAAATATGTACGATAGCGGGTTCGTTTCTGTCCGTGTTTAATACGTCTATTAATACTTCTGAGTTCTACAAGCTCAAGAGATTTGAAACACAGGTCAGTTCGTATTTGGCCAGATAGGGTCAACCTGTCATAATCTTTGACTATAAAAAACTGGAACTATCTATCCCCGTGACGATACGCAAAAAAAGATCACGGGCATACGCTAATAATCAATAAATGATAATGTGACTCCAGAGAATACTGACAGATTCGTAGCCACTTCAATGACCTTAAAATGGAAAAATGTTTTGAAAAATCATTTTAGCGCAATTATTGAAGAGGCTGATACAACTTGCCACGAAGAACTGTTAGAAATTAGATATGAAGTGAACATAAATACGATAGTAGATATGAAAACCGGTATCAAAATAAAAAAAAAGTTGATACATTTACCCTTCTCCATCATCCCTGAAAGTTTGTAACATCATCACGGAATCACTCTGGTGTTCCAGTCAAAGGTGTAGGGTGGTAACTTCCTTTATTCTATGTGTGAATGACTGCAGTAAATCTGGCTAAAAGGGACAGTCTGTTTTATATTGCATGCGTACAGAATTCCCGCTGAATACACCCCAGTACCCTCAGATAATTTCCCCTGTTGTTATCTTGGTTGTCCGGGTTGAACTGCGTCAATTTATGAAAACCTAACGTTTCGGCCATCATTTTGCTGCCTTCTTCAGAGGACTGTCAAGACTGGGATCGCTGTCGCCTATATATAGCTCCCGGAAAGCGCGCTAACCGTTTGGAGTGACATCACTAGAGCAAGCTACCGCCGGCAGCGTGGCCTGTCCAATGGGGGCTTGCGTCCCGCCTTTTCCTAAGCAAGCATCACCATATTTGGTCAGGTTGTAGCCTGCCGTCCATGTTCATATTATCTGGTCTCTTTTTAATTTCCAGTGCTTATCTGATACGGCTGGGCCACCATCTGCTTTCATGAACCAGTACACTAGTGTCACTAAATGAAACTGCTTGCCCACTGTCGGCCGAATGTTGTGCTACAGCTGATTTGCTGACGTCGTTATTTTTAAGATGTCTTATGAGTTCACACAGCCTTTCCTTGACCGTCCGTCCAGTCTCGCCGATATACACTTGGCCGCAGCTACAGGGTATTTGGTAAACGCCCGCTGCCTGCAGTTTCTCCCTCCTGTCTTTAACCTTTATGAGCGCTTTCCGGGAGCTATATATAGGCGACAGCGATCCCAGCCTTGACAGTCCTCTGAAGAAGGCCGCAAAATGTTGGCCGAAACATTAGGTTTTGATAAATTGACGCGGTTTAACCCGGACAACCAAGATAACATCGACAACGACCGCGGAAGTCTGCGCACCCAATTTCCCCTGTTGGACTAGTAACGCCGCACGTAACTTGATGTCAGAGAGACCTAAAATCCTAACTCTACTGTACCGGTACAGTAATAATGAATTATATTTACCTGCATAAGCTTCACAAGCCGCTACATTTACAACATCTGTTCAAAATGGCGTTCCTCAGCGTCAATGCAGGCATGGCATCGTCGCGTCGTACAAAGTTTTGTCGTATCCGTTCTAATATCCCCGGTGTTGTAAACAGTGTCGCAGGCAGCGAGAATTCTCGCCAGGAGATCCTCTTCAGTCTCGCACACAAAACTTTTCGCTGAGACCAGGGGAAAGTGTTGCCACGGAACAGTACCTGCTCTGCGTATCCTCTTTCAGGGAATGTCTGATCCAGGAGTTCACGAGCCCTCAATCCAAGGTGAGATGGGGCTTCGTCATGTTGCAACCACATCCGTTGACAAATAACTAGTGAGATATGTTCCAGGCACCTTGATAGCATGTCTCTGATAAACAATAGTACCGGTACATGTACTCCACTGTCAGAAGTATCAGAACGATTTTCGCTTATAGCTTTTGAATTTCGGACCAGAATCCCTTATCTCAAATTGATACATTTACTCTTCTCCATCATCCCTGAAAGTTTGTAACATCGTCACGGAATCGCCCTACAGATCCAGCCAAAGGTGTAGGCTGACCACTTCCTTCATTCTGTCTGTAAATGACTGCAAAAAATCTGGCTAATTGGGACAATCTGTTTATAATGCGTGCACGAAGAAATGGAGACGTTGGAACCAGAAGCCAGCCTGTCCAGTCTTACTGTTCTGAAGTACACCGAAAAGGTTCGTCAGATGAACGAATTACTAGTACATACCGTCACTCGACGCACACTCAGGAAAAGTTTGGCACACTATCTGATGACACCACTGACATTCCTGTCCTGCCAGCCATTTACCAAATAATTAAAATTCATTCTACTACTCGAACTAGCTAATCTAGCATCGTTGACACTGTCTTAGTGGCCTCAGTCAGGATGTTAACTACATTTTATTTAACAGGAAGTAAAATAATCAAATATCAATTAACGAACGTTTTTAGCATTGTATGTAACAACACATATTGGAAAGCAGTGTAATGAATAGTATTAAGTACTTAGTAAACTAAGTATCTGAGAAAAAAAACAGTATCAGACGTCATTCAGCTGAAGCTTCTTATTTAAACTATAACCAAACCAACAAGAACTCAAGTTGGGGAAGTCGAAAAAATACGACAGATCTGGAAATAGTTTTAACGGGATGCGTGTTGAATAGGTCGTCAGCAGCAGGAAGAATTATGGAAGCGCAGTGCGACAGCGGGTGGTGCGCGACACTGCCAGCAGGCCATCTGCCCGCCTACACACAGCTCAGCCGACAGCCGGCCGTCTCCTCCGCTGTTTTATAACTCACCAACAGTAGCTGCTGAAATAGCGTCATACATCAGTACCCACATACCTGTTTAGACTCTACTTTTAGTTATTATAAATCTAGCATTATTCGAAATAGTTTTTAATTAAAATATTGTCCTTCCCGTTAGTATTCTGTAAGGATGTTTCTTTCACGAAGAATTTGTAAGTTCCTTCATTTTTCGAAATACTTCTTGTATAATTTGAAAATTTCTTATTAATATACAGTTAATTCGAATTTTCGTTTGGAAAAAGTCCTGGTGTTCATGAATGTTTTGCAAGAATCCAGAAATTTAGACGAAAAGGAGTTAAGTGGTTGGCCAGTGAATAGTTGCAGGACTCTCTTAAAGGTAGCATATGAACCGTAAGAAATCACTGAAGCAGAAAAAACTGAACTCAAATGGAATTTAATTTACGAGAACCTCTATCGGCCTATGGCTTTACGCCTCGTCGACGTTGAGGTCATTAGAAGTGGTAAAGCAGTGAAGACTAGAAACGGGAAGGGATTCAGTCACGGCCTTTTGAAGGAAGCATTCCGGCATTCACTCGGAGTGACTTAGGGAAACCGTGAGAAACTCTGTCATTCACTATTTGATTTAAGCAATTAATAAGAACTTTACTATTCAAGACGCGCAGTCTACTTATTTGTCGCACAATTCCACATGACGGTGAGGTTGCACACGAAGAAAACTTATAATTTTTTTTTTTACAAAAAAAGGTCTTGAGAATGTAAAACCAATCATTAAACCTTTAGGGATACTTGCAGAAATATTACATGGTGCAATTCAATATTTGTACATAATCCTTCGATTTACATCTCAGTGTTTGGTAGGTTAGAAACAGACTGGGACCACATCATATTCCCGCTCACACGGCGGTTCAGTGTACTCTCAGTAAATATACTGAAACAGTACGGTATACCGCCGTAATAAAAAGTGATTAATTATTATTTAAATTTACCAAAATGCATATGATACTTAAAATCGTCTTTTGAAAAGGGTGCGCGAAATGATTTACTAATCATTAGTAGAAATAAAAAGTCATAACCTGACAATATATTCTTTTGACAGATGGCCTACAGACATAAGGTGTATTTAAATTTATTTGTAATAAACAATCAAAAATTATACACAAACAACGCCTTTGACCTACATTAATGGCCACTAAAATTAAATAACTAAACAATACAAGACAAAAACGTGTTCTGATTTTCTTTTAAAAAATAGTAATTTACAGTTTCCAGCAAGACACGTAATGAAATTACTGTGTTTCATTCACACAAGCTACTGAAACAAACTTGTACAAATGCCACGGCTAATTGCTCAGTTCCTATATCGGAGAGAGAGGATTCTTAGAGTGCGTACTTCTCCGCTCAGAGCGCTAGTTTAGGCAACCATGAAGGTTCTAAGTGCAAACACCACATTAGCAATTTAAGCAAAGTTTGTCTCTTACCGTCTGGTCGGCAGTGACGTAGTCAACAACCTCCGACCCCACACTGAATTTGTATGTCACCTTGTATCTCAAAATAAAGACTCTTTACCACACCTAACCGATCCCATGATATGCTGTCGGCCCAAACACAAGTGAAAACATGAACCATCGAGACCAAAAATACCTCAATGAGCTTCTCTCGCCACCTTTTAAACCTCGGTCGCTGCTCCTCCTCCTTGGCGGTTTTTTCGTGGTCGAATCATCGTTGTAGGAGTTCCCACCTCTCTCCCCATAGGCGAACATGAAACAACATTATAAATAAAATGTAACAATTTTCTAAACTAAAACGCTATTAGTAGACCATTCGCCCCTCCAAACACACTCAGATTCGGCACATCTTTCCTTTGACGGAATTGGAGGATTTCTTCGGAAACTGTCGTACTTTCCATGTCCATTCCGTATTCCATCTCTCTTAGTAAGCATTCACAGCATCTCTAATTTGGCGTGTCTTGACGTTATCACGTATCTGCAATTGGTGCTTAGTGCTATGAGAGTTCTAAGTAAATCTCACCAGTCACACTGTCCACGCACAGAACTGCGGCTGACCCCCCAATGAGCGATGAAAGGTCATATATCTGCCTTTTCAAACCAGCACGTCTTATTGTGTGTGTGTGTGTGTATGTTTGTGTCGTCTTTCGATTAAGTCTGAATGGAGAGTTCGCCGTAACAGGCTAAAAGTTCGCTGATCTCTGCTCTGCAGAAAATCCTTCTCACACCTTGGAAATTTGGCTTCGCTGTACTCTCAATAAACATATGTTATGTGCAAACGTTCGTTGAAAGACTAGGATACAGCTCTCTGACTCTCGGTATAGTTGTTTTACTTCTTTCCAATTCTCCTTTATGATTTTTTTTTATGTAGAGATAGTAAAAAGGCGAAAAACAGCTGGAATGACGATAATATCCTACACTGATGAAATATAATGAGAGGACTAGCTAAACTTTAAATGGTAAGTATAAATTTTTTCTTCCGAAGATTATGTCAGTATTTCTTCGAACTGAGGCATGATAAAAAACAACTTCGTAAACACAAATTCACTTAACCTTTCATGTAAAATTTAGTACAGCAGTAAGAAAATTAAAATTAAATAAATTATAAATAGCCTTTCAAGACTTACATTTGATTAGTATTAAATAACAACCGAGGAAGCGCAGGATAAATTTTGGGGTAATGTTTTACGTAATTTGATTGGGATAATTAATCGAAAGCTGTGCTAAACAATATATCTCAAACACAGAAATGATTTATCATGCGATGTGCATACCGCATAGATAGTTGTTTAAGGAAATATGCACCAGCATGGTCGTACATATAGATTAATAATAATCACATTTTTATAACAGAATTTAATTGGTAAATTCAAACGATTAGAGTTTGTCATTCCTGGCCCTTTTTTTTTTTTTTTTTTTTTTGCTCTTCCTAGTACTAAGTGAGATAAGCTGTCCGAAACGCCTTTTGAGGGACAAGGCTTAATTGTTTAAACTCATGTTTAGAGCTACATTCCTAAAGAGAATTGGAATCCTATTGCTGACGCGATGCTGAATGTTTGGCCATCTGTCAGAGGTCTCTAGCTCGTAAACGTATCAGACTTCAAATTTAAACATCATAGGTGTTTCATTGTCCCAAAAACGAATATCATACCATATGTAATAAATATACTGTAGATGTATTAAAGAAACATGAACACGACATCATATCACAGGCAGAAATATTATTTAGATTGAGTCTGGAGACTTGCTGCTCACTACAGGTTAGGAAAAGTGTCATAGATTACCGATCCAGAAAGAGGTGGAGGCGATTAATTTGACATCAGAAGTGCTTGATACGAGACTGCATCGGAAATGTGTGTGACAAACGAAGTGATTAAAAAAAAACAAATAGCAACTAGGATTTGAAACTGGTTGTTAATGTGTGTGAATCTTAGTTAATATATTATGTGAAAAATACTTCAGATGATACTAACGATAGAAATTTTTAAACTGGTTTTGGATCTCGACAAAGCGTTTGACAGGGGTGAACAGGGATAGAATCATTGAGGAGAATAGGGATGATACTAACTAGGTGGAGGAATTCTTAAGAGGTTTGGAAATTCCATATCAGGACAGGTGGAAGTGATAGTAAGAATGCCACAGGATGGAATATTTGGATGTTTGTTGTTCGTTATCGTATGGATAATTCTAGATTGTTTGCAGGCAACATAATTCTGTATAATAGGAGTATTTCAAGAGAAATAGTGGCCAGCTAAGTTACTTTTCGTTCTGCATACTGGAAAATATAATACACAGAAGATGCTCCAGAGAAAAAAGCGAAACTAAATTAAATTGGATTGGCAGTGTTATTTATTATATGTATGTAATTCTGTATGATAAAAGAAGAGATAGACAGAAAATGCAGAACAGTATACGTACCAGAACTGGCAAAGGAGTCGGTTGGGATACGCTTAGAAGACAGCAAGTGTATAAAATGAGTAGTAGGTGTTCGTATAAGGCACACGTTGAACGTTAAGAGCGAATGGATACTGGCCGAAGAACAGGGCGTAAAATGTGGAGTGGATGAGTCGGCCATTGCCATTAATTAGCAGTTGATGCTATCCTCGCATTCGGGAGGACGCGGGTTCGAATCCGCCGTCCGGCCATCCAGATTTTTTTTTCATGTTTTCCCAAAATTACTCCAGGTCAAATTCCTTCCCGTTCCTTTCCCCCAATCCTTTAGCACCTCTAACGACCTCGACGTCGGCGAGGCATAAAGCCATAGAAAAAATAAATGATACCAGCCTCAAGTAAGTTGGGAAGGAATAAGTTACCGCAGTCAAGTATCTGGTAACCATGTATATGGCAGTTACAACATTAATGTTAGGCTTCTTGACAACAATAAGGTATAAGCGGCTATTGTCAACATGGGAATGTATCATGTTTGAGTTTAAGGAAATACCATGGTACAAAAAATTACGCTTCAAACCAGAAACACTAACAAATTTATTCGTCAGTCTGAACGGATCCACATGTTTGGTGTTGGTCTCGTCTGTTAGTAGTGTCCGTCAGAAGGTCATTTTTTGGCCGAAGCCGAAAGTTCAAAAATAATTTAATATCTTAGAACACTGACACAAAGTATATATGACTTGCGAATTCTGAACTGCTATTTTTTATGTGTAGTATTATTGATATAAATTCCACATTTACAATAATTATAAACACAGTTTTTAATCCTTATTTATTAGAATAAAATAAAACAGTAACATAGTACCAAGCCAGGTTCTGAGCAATGCAATTTAGCAAAATTAAATGCAGTTTTTTTATTTAGCAATAATAAAAAGAAACTATAAAATTTAGCAGTAACAGCCAGAATTAATTTAGAATAATTTGTCTCGTGGATTAATTATCAATTATTTGGAGTTTTACCTTGGTAAATCAAATACATGTTATCTTAAATACAGTAATACTGTCGTTTTTTAACAACAATAAAAATAAGTTTCAATTATCTTTTACCTAACATAAATTTTTCTAGCTTTTAAAATACGGTATACTACATTCTAAATTAGTCTTGCATATTAAATTTTCAGTTAAAACCGGATCAATACCAAAATTTTTAAAGTAGTTTCGCGTATACAGATTAATTAAAAATGTAATAAATATAATCAAAACAAAAAGTAGATCGCCACTAATAAAATAAGATTTAATAATCAAAGCCAAACAGCCTGATGTTATAAGCTAAATATAATAGTTTTTCAATATTTTAGCCGTTTAAACTAGCTCTTCTGTCGTCACTAATTTGACCGGCAACACTGAGCAATTGTTCCCTAGGAAGACTAGTGGGAGGAGCTGATAAATATTTCGTTGCTATCACTCGTAAGTAAACATATGGACTGGAAGCCCATTATTGAAAAATATTAGCGGTTCTCAGCAGCAAAGGTTCTTTTGAATAACAAATCATATGCTCTTCAAACGGCAGCTGACAGTGTCCAAATATTCCAATTCAGTCTCAGCCAAATTCATTTTGCCGAGGGTATCCCATAAATCGCCTGCTGGGAATTTATTTTCAGGAGTAGAATTTGATGTTGAACAGGAGGGTCCAGGATAATCAACATCCACATCCAAATGATCCATTCTATTTTTTATTGTCAGTTCACAATTTTGACGTAGAGATGCCAACATTTCAGTCTTCGCATTTAGAATTTTGTCACTAGTTAAACACTTAAGTTTTAAACCGTGGATCAATTAGAGCCGCAATCGATAACTGTAAGCTTTTTCTTGCGAAGGTAAATCTTCTGTTAACAGACTCACACAAGCGGCTTTTGAGCAGTACTATATGATCAGTCTTCATCTTTCTGAGCAAGTTTTTAATTTAACATGGCAATCAAAGATATAATTAAAGATATGATAAAAAACTGGAAGAGATATAAGTTGTTTCTCTATAAAAACTCTTCAGCACTGTCATTTGTATCCATTCTTTTGCAGTTGTAATTTCTATTCCACCGCGTACTGACATATACAGATTTATTGCATTTTTCTGTTCTGTTTATTAAGATATCGAGTGGCTTGTTCACTCCTCCTACTGTTGACGACACTTTTTCATTATTGCCATAATAGCAATATCTTTAAAAATTACATAGTGAACCATGAGCTGTAGAGTGGGAGCAACACAGTCAATAGAAACGAAGTTTCCACAGCACATGGCTGCATTCATATTTGAAGCATTATTACGAATACCCCTTTAGATCTTTTATTTTGTATTGAATTTGGTAACAGTTTCTGTGATTTTTTGTGCAATATATTAAGCTGTATGATCTTCTTCCAACACACTAACTGCCAATTTAACTTTTCTCCTTTTGGAACCTTTGGAAATGCGATGTGCCGTGACACTCTAAAAGTGAACACGTATTTGTTTGATCACTTCATTTGTTCGTGGTAGAACTGATCCATCATGCCTTTTCTTTTACTTTTTTTAAAAAAAGTAGTGTAACTTTATTGTTTACTTTTTCGCACGTTGCTGGAGTTAAAGACTTTTTAAAATATTTCTCTCGCTTTTGTCTGTACTTTGATCGAGTTTGAGGATCAGTAAAATTAAGTCTGGGAAGTTCTCCTTCAACGAGGTTGTACAGAAGCATGTTTACGATGACGAGCGCCATACGTAATACATTACTCCGCAAAGAAATCGAATAATTATCGGGCCATTGTGGCGTTACTTTTTTTCTACGATATCGCGTAAAGTAGATTGTTAAACTTCATACTTAAAATTTTGGGGTGCATACAAGAACTCTGATTTTTAAAAAAAATTTAATAAAGCTTTGATATTTAAGACTGGCTTCACAATAGACTTCCCACTCATTTTTATGATTTTTTCCAAAGGGTTCTTAATATTTTCTATCATCTGTTGGCGCGCTACGCTGACTGTATTCTTGAAAGAAGGTTCATTTTAGGCGGTTGGATGTAAAACTTCGGCTTCGGCCAAACATTCGGCTGAATTTGGCCGAAGCCGAATGTGCGGCCGAAGGTGCTTTTTTTGGCCGAAGGTGGCCGCAGCCGAAGCCGAACCTTCGGTCGGACTCTAATTGTTAGTGAACAGATTTTGTAGAGTGGGTGCTTAACACAGCCGTAAGCGCGTCTCTTGTTATCAAAATCGCAACGTCAGGAAGTACTTTAATTGTGAGCTAATGTAAGTCTGCTTTACTTTCTAATGAAGATTAATATGTAAATGTGATTACGATGAAATAAATAAGCGTATGCATTTTAGTTTAAACGAGAAGAATAATCCTATTATGGATAACATTGGTATCGAATATGGGCACCTAAATTCCTCCGTATAGCTTAAATCGGCCGGTTTTCGATTTATATTCCTCACTAAAAACTGAACCTTAATGATAAGCTGAACGAATGTTCGAGCGTTTTTTTACAATAAGTTTTTTTATACGCTTCAGTGCGGGGCTAGAGACCTAAAACTGACACATGCTATCGATGTTCGGTAGATATGATATTATTCCTATGAATCTGTAGTTACATATATTTCTGAGACATCTTTTTTGATTTTCATTAGTGTAAAGTTGCTTCTTTGAGTTTACAGTATCCCTCAGGAGTTCGCGGCCTGGATTGGCACCTATGGGACACCATCCACGTCTGGAATTGCTTTCACTTGAACCAGACCCCTCTCGTCGACTTTTTATATGTCTTCCTTGATCAGGCCCTTTTTTTCTAATACTGATCGAATTTTAGCACTATGGAAAAGGTGGCGACTACATGTTCACAGGTGTGGCCTTGCATTGTGTTGGGGTTCGAATCCC
Organism: Vandiemenella viatica; assembly: GCA_031002005.1. Lineage (NCBI taxonomy): Eukaryota > Metazoa > Arthropoda > Insecta > Orthoptera > Morabidae > Vandiemenella > Vandiemenella viatica. The sequence goes on from JARYHS010008074.1 coordinate 344,667,274, forward strand.
CGTCCAGCAATCCAGATTTGGATTTTCCATGGTTTCCCTAAATCACTCCAAGCGAACTCCTGGATGGTTCCTTCCAAAGGTCATGGCCGAATTCTTTTTCGTTCCTTGCCTTCAGTCCCTTCCCGCCTCTACTTCCCTCGACATCGACGAGGCGTAAAGCAAAAATAATAATTCCGTGTGGTCGTAATGTCCTGGGAAAAGGGTTCCTATTGGCTGCGCATTCCTCCCCTGTCTTAGCAGCCATAATTATAATAATACTAACAATAATAATAACATGTCGACTTTCTAATTTAGAGATACATTTATTAATTATATAAGTTAGCGATTTCATTTTACCAGCAAATGTTGTCTATAGTTAAATAGAAATATTCAGGATTCAAAAAGCTATTAAACAATATGATCAGAGACTTCGAAATCACAAAATAAATTCTTAATGTCGAAAATAGGCGTGCTTATCTTACACTTGAAATGTCTCATTCAACATTGGTAGATTCACCTAACTGTGGAGAGAATTCCACAAGTCTTGTGTTAAAATAAACGATTCAACTAGTAAAATCCTGATATTATCATTTCCTGTTCTCGTTGAAGAGGACGAAAAATTTATTTCGCGAGCAAAAATGTGTTCACGGGACATGGCTCCCATTTTGTTTTTCTCATATTATATGAACAGACTACAAATATCACGCTTGGAATGGAAACAAATTGACTTGGTTTCCAGGAATCTGCAATAACTATTATGATGTCCCAATTACCTTTGCTCAAATATAGTCTTAGTTCCTAGTGGATGTGTGTTAGTTAAATTTGTGAGTGTTGTCTTGCTTTTTGATAAACGCAGGAGGTCGTTCACCTGGCTGAAGAGTGCCGCTTCATTACGTCATCGCATCTCGGCAAAGGCTCCAATCATCACAAGCAGGAAGAATGTATTACGCATTGCATTAAAACGATGAGTGAAGATACTCAGTACATTCCGAATGAGTATTCAAGATAACTAATGTTTGCAGCGTTTCACATCGTCAATAAGTAAAAACATTTTTCTTTTGCTAATAACTTGAATTTGTATTGAAAATTATATAAATGCTACTGAAACCAATCTTAATACCATAAAGTACATTGTGACGGTATTTTAGAAATATTGGGCACTAAAAACATATTTTAATACGACAGTACAATAGCGAACTGAGTATCTGATAGCTATTAACAGTAAACAGTTAGACACTAAGAACAATCGACAGAATTTTAAAGATGAACGTGTTTCCATAATCACCTGAACAAAATCATACTGACCTTTCCTTCGAATAATGTTTAATTCGTCTTCAAATTTTAACCTCAGCTGAAAACGAAACAAAATCGGAACGAATTCTCTGCTCACTAACGCTTACGTGTATTGGTATTGTGATATTATAGTATAACTATTTTTATGACGAGTTTTTCTAACTCTCTGAATCAACGTCGAATTTCACAAATGAGTAATAAAATTATCGTCTGCTACTTTACGATATCATTTCATTCGATTCAGAAACAATAACCTTATTTCGATTCAGTGCATATATGTATCAGATACCCCATTCTGCTAACTACATTGTTATTTAAATTGGAGGTCGGGTTAACTACATACAGATAAGACTACGCACTAATGACGAAATAAAATTACAGGTTCTGATAAAAGATGAACGTTCATGCACATTAATTTCGAAACGTTACAAGTACGCTGTACTTCCGGAAGCGAAATTCTATTCACACAAAGTTCCATTAGATATAAGCAAAAGTTATCAACTCAGTGACGCGAAATCAAATCATCAGCGTCAGGTGCAATATGGTGTGTGTTGTAAATATAGTATCCTAAAAAAACATAATCAATTAGATACATAACTGTTGATTGGAACATAGCATTCCGTGCTCCTCACTTTCTCCCGTAAATAAAATAGTGTGGGTATTTTTATTTCTTTTCCTAAATTTTCAGGCAAACTATTTAAACTTGTAATTACATAATCTAGAAAAGAATAACATTACACCCACATAGCACTTAAATTTTTGTTCTACTTAATTCACAAGATTCTGCACTCTTTTCCTTTCTTCACTTCTGATACTTCCTTCGCTGTGATCCCATATCTCGCCAGAGGAATAACACTTCTGATACATTACTTTCTTCTGCCAGCATATCTAATTTTATTTCATGAATAACACACACATTCTCAGACCCCTGTGCCCCCACATACCTATACACAAAAACAAAACACCTCCTTCCCCCTTCCTTCCACACACCGAACCACACACATTAATCATTACATAAGCACTCATTGGTGTCCACAAATATACGTCAACATTAGTCAACACATTCACCAAACCACGATCAGACTTCCAGCAACAATTTCCCATGCGAACATACACAACAGAAATGCAGCATCATACGTTACACTCACACAGAGACACACGCTCCATCCAACAAACAGAAATCAACCATCTAATTTCAAAACTGACTGACATCACCACACAAACAAATACACGCTTACTAAGGACACCTCACAGGCTACCGCAAAAAATGCACACACGTACTCCACACAGACATCTATCAGCCTACTTCAAACGTTATGAAATATAACGCAAAAGAATTTCAAAACAAGAGTAAATTATTTTCTTTATTTGGGACACGCGTAGAAGTTAGCATATATAAAATGTCACTTTACGTGAATTTCTTAATATTTCATCGAGTCAGCTGTGAACGTATGTCCATATCTGGGTATTCGAACATCATACATTAAGTACTTCCGTCCAGAGTCACATCTACAACGAAGTATTTTAAAATGTTTTCACCGCTTGTAGTCAAGTCTCATTACAGAATCAAATGTAGACTCACCATTACCTGCACACACACATTCACAGCGATATACAAAGAAGTGAAACTCAACACTGACGGTAATGCTTGTTTAGGGTGTTAAAAATTCCGTGAGTTTGAACTCACGTACTACGGAAAATTCTTTGCTGCATCATTAAACCTGTACTCATTATAATGGATTGAATTTTCTTCTCTAAACAGTATTCACAGTGTATGTCACACAGAAAAACGTTTCCTTCTTCAGCCATCATAATATTTCGATCACAGTACTGATGGCCTTACTGGCACCTTCTTCTTGTTTTTCAAGCATGGTTTTTGTCAACCATTCCCGTCGTACTGACCATCTAATTATTTCTTCATATTCTGGTGTTTATCGCTGGAGCGAAGCTTCCAAGCCACTCAAAGGACCTATGCAATTTGTTTTATTATACATAATCAAGCATCTCCATTTGCATCAAATCCACCCAAAAGCACCTCTGTTCAAACAATTATGCTTTTGCTTAGTCACAATTATTGTTTCAAATATTTTGTAGTTGCGTAGGTTCCTACTAACCTAAAATGATCGTAGACATCTAATAATGGAATAAGTATTGATAACAGAAATCACAACATTAAAAAAGAATCGGTCGATTATAATGAGACCTATACTACTTATTTCTGATATGACAGTACAAAGATGATTAAATTTTTGATAACTTAAAACAATCGAAAACTAATTAATCAGCATTTCTTGAAACTCCATGAGTTCCGATCACATTTCTGTTAACAGTTCATTAGTATTATCTGCTGTTGCAATTTTAGGTTCTAGTTGACGAGTAACCAATCACAGACTTGGTTTCAACACATAACATGTAGAGGAGCCGTGCAGCTGAGGAAAGATGCACTAAAGTATTTCTACTGGAAGAATGTTCCTGGTATTCTGCGCGTGATTGGAATTATAATATAGCTCCAGTACTGAAGTGATCTAGAACTTCTGGCTATGTACCTTTTTGTCGCAGTGCAAGCTGTTGAGATTATTCTGGATTTGTTGTCATCATCAAGATAGTGACATGTTCCAAATAACACCACTTACAACATTCCTGACGTTGGTCTGTGACGTAATTATAGTCAGAATTCGACATGGTAGCCACCTTATTCGCTCAAAATCTACTGTGCACCATCGAATACTAGTCGTAATTCTAATCCAGGCTGTATTTCAACCTAAGCACACCGTCCACTATTACAGCTCTTTGAATATCAACATTTTTACGGCTTGAGGAAGAGCACATTCGCGGCAAAGATGGCTGCTACACATCGGCTAATACCGCACGTAACGACGATTTTCACTATATTACTTCTTTCCTACCTGTTTTATCGGTTCCGCGTACACTTTTTCTTGAATAAAAATGCCTAAGGAATCCGTTAATCACATTTTAATCGAGAAATAATAGGTTTTTTTCTACTGGTCGTACTTTGTATAGCACCATCAGGCTCTATAATTCCGTCTTGGCTTCATGAACACAGAGGTCAGTAGAGGCTACGGTAGGATAGGGAATTCGAGCCCGCGTCTTCCAGGCTCAGCCTCCAGGCTCGGTTGCTTTCACTTCCTTTCATGCAGAAAATTGTCTGATTGCTAGATTGCTAGATGTCCACGATGGGTAACTTGTATCTCTTTTAGGTGTTGTTTATTAATATCGTGTAAATTTGACATGAAAAAAAAAACCATTAGTCCCACATTTAAAAAGAATAAGAAACATTGTATGAATAGTAGGAAGTGCTTGGAAGACAAGGCGTCATGGAAAAGTTTCTCCTAGGATATTTTCTTTTTGGAATTGTAAGTGACGTTTTAGTGTATGGGATCTTGAAGTGATCGTTCCGGCACTTACTTGAAATTATTTTGAAAAATAATATTTGAAAATGAACTCATTCTGGCCGGATTGGGAATCAAAACGGCGTTTTTTCCGAATCCGAGGCCAAATCGTTACTGCTGACTCACGACGCTCGCTGTATAGCGGCAGTAAGAGATATTTAATTCGTTGAGACCCGCAGATTTTGCAGATCAATAATCGGTTTCTTACCTAGTTTTGGAAGGTCTTGTGAGTATAGGTTAGTTATGGCCTAGGCTATTTAGTTACAGGTCCGACTGACACAGTGCGGAAGTGCCCGCCCCCCTCTTGTCCCAGTGAGTAACGGGGCGGAGGCGGCACGGCCGCCACAATGCACGACCGAACCTGTTCTCGCCCGACCGCCCTCTAACTGTTTTCCGCATAACGGTGAGCAGACACGCGCTACCAACAGCATCACTCTCTTTTTTTTCGCTCCCCGTCATTCGCGGACTGTTGCCGGGAAACGCAGCCACAATGGACGGCGGCCTTGCGCCGGGGTGAACGATCTCTGCGGCCGTGACTCAGTTCCTCGCCATCACGTGCACGCTCTGCTGGTACTCCGAGCCACCGCCTCGAGGAAGTCTATCTAACAGTCGTGACTGAGCACCCAACTCCCTAATGGACATCAAATGGCAGCTACACCCACCTAAAACGATTTTCCACCCCTAGACAGTTAGTAATACAGAGAAGTGTTTCCAATGGCTTGAAATGAGTGTTTTCAGCAAAACCAATATAGTATGGAATATGCTTACAATTTTCCAAAAACATTTCACAATTCTGCAAAATATTCTTTCATTGATGGAATAAGGATAACTCCATCAAGAAGCCAAAAAGCTGGCCGATTGAAATTTTTTTATAGCCTGTAAAGAGTAAACATTTGTCGCTTACGTTTATATCTTAACATCAAAAGCACTTTTATTATTTTTAACAGAAATTTTGTTACGGAGTAGCAATAAGAAATGTAACAAGTTAATAATGTTTGGGAATAGCGTATTAAACATCTCTCGTGATAGAATTTTGGCACGATCAAGATACAAACAGAGAGCACCAAAATTAATGATAAAACCGTAGTCAAATATCGATATCAATCTTGGCAGTCTCTTAAGATACCAATATCTCAACTTTTATTACTATGTGATCAGGAAACTCAACACTTAAAATTAAGTCTCCTTTGGTATGCAAACGATTAATAAATGTCGGAGAGGCAACGATTTTCGTCTTTTTACGCTCTGCTGTCAGCATTCTTGGCACTCACGTTTCACCAATGAATTTTATCTGAGCAAGCGATCTTGATCACAGTAGGTGAAATCAGCGGCCGTAGTGGTTCGAGAGAAGTTTCTTAGGAACATGTGCCGTTACGTTGAACTTCTCGGAGTTCACTCAGAACACGTCTGCAAACGAATAATAAGTTGAAAAATAGTGATGTACAGTACATACTGGAAGGGAATCCTACAGAAATTGATTGTATCAAATATTTTCAGTTCACTCGAGGCCCTAATAAGAAGCAATTAATAATCTAACAATAAAAATCTAAACTGGAAGGTATCATTGAAAATATTGATCAGTATATCGACATTGCTCTTATATCTCATTAGCTTCGAGCCCGTCAAAAATGACGGTTTGACGCAATATTCTGGCAGCTCATTTTTTTTTTTTGCAGTTGGTTAATTAAACGGAACCGATATTACATAATACTAATGACCTTGATTTTGCAAAGTTCTACATATTTCATTTGCCGTTCACATAGCCATACAGTAGTAACTTCTACTGAATTAATGACGCCGGAAGTAAAGAACCAATTAAATAAAATCAGATTAGGAATTCCAAAAACTTTTGCTATCCATGTAATATCAGTTTTATTCCTGGTCCAGGCACAATTCAGCATGTTAAATATGAAACTACTTCCACCCGCATTAATTAATACATTTAGTAACATGGCGCTCATGAAGCAGTTTAATTGGTTTGTAAAACTCGTTTCAGAGTGAATTATGCTGTAACAAAATGTTTCAGTCGCGATTCTGGTAAACTTAACCACAACCTCCAGTAATATTGCGTTCGAAAATCATAGCCTCTATTACCCTCAAATGAATATGATGGGTATCACCTATGGTGGTAGTAGGAATTCATTCTGAAAAACCTTGTAAGAATAATAATATTTTTAATTATATCTTTCGTTATATGAATACGTTACTCTGGTTAGATTATCAGAGCACTTGGTTAGGATCTCACATAAATAAATGCATTTTACGTTAGATGACGGAGATTACAATTTCGAAAACAAATAACTGTTATTTATTTGACTAATACATGTCGCGATTACGTATGTACGATTCTCTGAGTTTTTAATAAACCTCATTGTTTCTTATCGTGAGCCAAAAAATTCTTAGTTTACGGTTTAAACTGGTGCTTACAACTGAGGCAGGTAAAATAGCGTAAATAATGAAAACCCTTCTCCTTACATTAATTTCTGCATCTGGTTGTCGTAGATAAATAAAAAGCAATATGTAAATTTAATCGAACGTACTAATTGTAACTTTGTGACATATAATTGCCTGGTATTAAATTTTTTTCCCTACTCTCAGTATTTATTATATCACTGCTCACTGCTATTTTGCGGCAATAATATCGTTGTTGAATTGTGAGTGTCATATCCTTGATGATTTAAATCTGATAAAAAAGTTATCTTAAATCTCATTTAATAGCTAACACATGTATCAAAAACTAAGGGTATCATATATAATGGTAGTAGGAATTTATTATGGAAAAGCTTATAAGGAGAAACGAATAAGTCATCCTTAATGATATCTTTAGTTATACGAATACGTTATTCTCGTTAGATTATCAGAGTATTTTGTTAGGATTTTAAAATAAAAAAATGCATTTCACCTTAGATTACGGAGACTATAATTTCGTAAACGGGTAACTGTTATTTATGTGACAAATACATTTCGCATTATGTACATTTCTCCTAGTTTTTAATAAACTTCATTGCTTCTCACCTTCTGCCAAAAAAATTCTTAGGTTATGCTCATAACTGATGCAGATAAAGTAGCGTAAATATTGAATCCCCTTCTCAATTTCTGTGTCTAACTGATATGGATAAAATATTGCAAATATTGAATCTCCTTCTCCTTATATGAATTTCAGCGTCTAGCTGTAAATAAACGAAAAGCAAGATGGTGGTACGAACGTAATATGGTGGTTGATGATTGAACGTTCGTTAGCCAATAGGAGAAGCAGCTATAGACGACGCACGCAGACGCCACGTTAGCGTTTCATATAATAGGATTGTTTCATTGAAGAAAAATAATAGGACATTTAATAAAATGCAAATAATTGTCAACAAGGTTGCGCAGAACTGCTTTTACTTAAACTACTAACTGAATATTTCGAAATACAAAGAGATTATACGGTTGCACAGTTTAAAAATACCAAAGAATTAAGAAATACTGCACTCTTTTTTATCAAGCTGTTCACATCACTATTATAATGAATTAACTAGTACAAAGAGTGTTATTAGGCACCGAGTGTTTGTATAGTATCTGCGAGATTTTGGCTTTGCGGCATATCAAACAGACGTGACGCAAAAAAAAAAGCAATATTATTAACATCGCAGTGCGATGGGTCAGAGTTTTCCTCGGAGGAGAGGAACGGATGGAGGCACATTCTGATCTGAAGCAGTGACAAGTAACCTTCAACGAGGCCTGTGTCGGGGGTGAACGACGTGGCGAGGGGAAGAAGTCAGCACGCCACGGCATGCGAGAATGCTGGCTGCGCGGGCGACCCCCGTGGTGTTATTCAGGTTGACATGGGTCCTCTGACCCATCACCACGGTAAACCTTCGTTCGCGACGAAAGCTTATGCAATCAAGTTTTGCCCTCTAAACGAATCCTGAGAACTCTAAAATTGCTCTAATTGTTTAAAAATCAAAGACTTTATTCAAGGTGTAGTTGTTCAAATGTTAATAAAATAAATTTTGTGTTTACGTAAATTTCACCATTCTCATCTTTTAATAAATTGAATTAAAGTGTACACCCATTTGTCATTGATCCTACTAGGATCCAGTAATATGTCATGTGACTAGCTTATAACTCATGATCACTTATAATATTCAATTTTGAATTATTATTATTTTTTAACTCACAATAGTATGATCTAGAAGTCGCTCCCCTGAATAACAAACTCAACCAGTAATCTCACCAAGGTTTTCTACCCAAACTACCCTGAAATCATCATGGTACATCCAATCATCATCGCCAGTAAACAAAGGATTTTGAAATCCCTCCTACTACCTGCCCCGTGTGTCGAGCCTCGTTGATTTAAAAAAAAAAAAATCTGTCTGTATGTGTACGTAATAAGTTGACTTTTTTTGGCATTTGTCTTCAACCTTAGCTGACCTAGCCAAGAGAACATTCAATACAGATACCCTTTTAGCTTTTCGCAGCCCTCTCGTTCTCGTTTTATTCCTATTATATAGCATTATGTCATCTGCAAACAACCTAATTACTTACTGTAAACCACCAACAGAGTCATTCTTTAGAATAATGAATAGCAGTGTTCCCAACACACTGCCCTGTGGTAATCCGTATCCACTTACCTTCTTTTGAAACTGCATTTATTACTTTAATTTTTGCCACCTACCGTTTAAGAGTTTCTCTACCCACAACGCCATTATTTCATCCACTCCAATAGTTTTTTCATTATTTACCAGCATTTTTATGACTTGCTAAAATTATTAGTGTTACACTAAGGTTTTCTGCCTTGTTCACTTCATCCAGAATAACTTGTATACAATATATCAATTAGGTTTTAAGACTCTCCTTTTTAAGTTGCGTCTGAATTTAAAAAAGCAGAGAAATCAAATCCTAAAATAATTCAAATACCAGATTTCGAGGATGGGTGAAGAAACATCAATAAAAACGTGAAAATTCAATACTCAATCTTTTTTAAGGATGAAACAATTATTACTTTCGCTAGTAAATACTTTACTTTTATCTACAAGTGTATTTATAAGAGAATTATATGTAATTTTATTTTTGTCTACAGGACTATTTCCTCAAAAATTAGGAGACTGTCACTAATAATACGAAATATTTAGCTGGATCAGAATTTTCATAATTCCTTCCACAAATGATAGCATACTAATATCATAAAAATCTTTCATCTTTCGCAGTTATTGTTCTTTTTTTATCGAAGATAATAATGTCCAGGTGATTCTGAGTCATGATTCTTTACCGGCAGTACTTTCTTCTAATATCTCTCCTTGTTCAAGTTTCCACCGGTTTTCACTCGTCGACTATTTTTAAAACTATTGCTACGAAAAGGAAGACAGTAACAAAGGAGGTAGCAGTTTCAGCAATTGTTAATTTATGCAGAAATTATTATTTTTTGTAATCTAATTTTGTGAAAAAGAAATGGATAATAATTTACAGTCAGAAAGGATATCGTGGAGAGTTTGCAGTGATACTGAAACTTGTGAGTTGTTAATCGCTTGTTTGCATTCACTTTCTTATTTATTTGCCTGTTTATTATTGCTTCTCACGCAAACATTGCTCCGCTTCGAAGAGAGAAGTCAAACACTCGCCCAGCATTAAGTCTTTCCTGTAACAAAAAGCAGCAGTTCAGGGCCTCAAAGAGACGATGCCAAAAGCTGGAGGGGGTTTGGCACTGCGTATCTGGCATGCCGTGCTCTTAATTGATTCGAATACCACGCATCTGCGTGGTTGAAACGGCGTAAACATGTCTTACTGCTCACGTGAAACCAATTAACTGCAGAAACAGAGGTCTACATATAATATATACAGTAATACTATGTGGAGTACAATCTTTCTTTATTGCAAAATGTTACTCTACAAGCAGATTCACAACACTTTAGTTAGTCCGAATATGTTATTTTCTAGTTGCACGGTAAAAATCTAACTGAAGCTCAATTCCCTGCGTGTATTCTTCGATATCCCTTAAGTTGATGTCGAAAAAGTGACTGTGTTGTTAACAGACACACGTTCTGAATTTAGGGCTGAGGCAGCCTTCACGTTTTATGAAAATCGGGACAGTGATTAATTGTCTATATATACTGCGTATAGATTCAGTGGGTCTAAGCTGACTTCTGCGAGTCCTTCTGGGTTTCTATAAGCCAGCGTGCTTTGACGATGTGGAAAATTTTCTTGGTCAGTCGGAGTCATCCATCCGTTCTACAAGGTATATGTCCGTAGAATTTCATGCGTCTTTTCCGTGTGAATGAGGTGAATCGTTCGGTCAGTTAATACAGTTCTTCTGAGCTTTTGCGCATCCAGATGCCATCTTGGATCTTGGGGCAGAATATATTTCTCAGTATCTGTCTTTCTCTTTTCTTTTCTTTTTTATAAATTATTATAAATTTGACGGTTAGATTTTTTTAGTATTTACAAGAAAGGGTTTGAGTAACTTTCACCTACTTTTTAATTCTTTTCACCATTATCATAGCGGTCTGGTGACTCAGTGGTCAAGCGTCTGACTGGAAACCGAAAGGCATACGGCTCTAATCTGGTCTCGGCTGGATTTTTAAAGGATCCAGTCCCGACCTTCACCTCTGGTACAACTTTCTCTGGTTGTTTTTCGCATATGAATATAAAGACACCTTGCAATGGGTGCATACTTTTCGTCGATTGCTGGGAGTTATCTGGCAGCTCGGTGGATATGATGCCTAACTCGGAAAGTGAGATATCTACGATTCGAAACCCGGTCTCAGTTACAATTTTCGCAGCATCCATCAACTGAATGGTCCTTTTGACAAAGCTTCAAGTAGTTCTCATGTATTCCAGTCAAAACTGTAATTCCACCTTGTTCGATTGGTTTAGGTAAGTGCCCACGGCACGGCGGTAATTTGAAACTGTTAGGCGGTCAAGATACATTCCGGGTGTCCAAACCAGACGTTAATACGCTGTTAATTTTTGCATTTCATTCAAATTACGTAGGCCTACATTTACTTTTTTATTACAGATTACGTTAAAAAATGTATGAGGGTGTCTGATATGATGTGCCAGTTTCTTTGCCGCTTTTTTTAGAATTAGAATCGTAATGCAGATACATTCATACTTCGATTAGACACTGCTGGTTGCTGGATATTCAGCATGTACAAATGTTTTTCTTCTTTAATGATGTATCAGAAAATGAGGAAACATTTCATTTGATAACTTTTGGAACTTAATGTTAACTGAAGATACGAAAGGGCGAAAGAGACTTAAAGCGCAATGCTACAGACCAACCATGGAGCTCTTCCGAAATACTTTTCACGCACAAAGAGTGTGGAACGATAATATCAGTTTAACAGAAGATGAAAATTTCACTTAATTCGCAATAGAAGCTCTCGTTTCCATTCACTGTACGTACACGTAGCGCATGAAATCTACGCATTACAAAAAATATTTACACTGAAAATCACAAAAAAAGCCTAAAAGCCGTTCAAAATAAAGATAATTGTGAGATTCGGAGATTCTTAAAACTAGGTTCGAGACGAAGCTGAACAGACTGAGCAACGAACACTACATTTTCACTTATTTCGCAAGCAACATCATATTACAAAAACTGCGTTGTAGATCAAAGTATTTGCTACAGACTTATCTGGATGACATTTTTGTAACAAATGATCGTCTGTAGCTAATTATGAATACAATTTTATACAAACTATCCTACAGATAATAAAGCTCAATTTAGAAGAGTGGCAACTAACTTATAAAATATCCGAAAGTAAATCTACAGTGGTGCACCAAATTAATCATTATAATCTTTCAAGCGTTCTTTCCCACTTTTCGTAGAGATCCACCCTTCCATCCCGATGGAGAGAGTTCTGTTAACGGAAGCCAAATCGCGGAAAAACTGTGGGACTGTGTAAGTCTCACTATCTGTGTAAACTGTATTCTATGAGTTTCGTCTTAATCTGTTCTCGATATGTGAAGTACCTGAGGAGATACATAAAGTCGAACCCAGCATTCTTCTAGAAGATGATGAAAAAATCTTGCTCAGTTCGTTCGCTGATCATGGATTAGAAGTAGGTGCTCCTTGTGACCGGAGCCACTACAAACCACGGACAGTGAAGACACCACGCGCCCAGCTTCGCAGCACTTCAACACGCTCGCTCAAAATGCCACATTCTACTGCCGCAAATATGTGCGAAGAAAGAGATTATGATCCTAACATGACAGCATGGAGTCTTAGTTCTCTGATATCTTTCAAATCTTTACTAACAAAACAAATCAGGAGTGGTTGTGTGCGATATCACATTAGTGATAAAGTTCGCGAGAAAACTTCGCTTTCCAAAACTCAGTCATTCCCTCTTCAATAGTTTTGTTAAATTATGCACGCTTAGGTTACTGTACCAACTAGTTAAAAAAACACATTTTTACTGATTTTTTGGAAATAACTTCAACTTGATGTGGGTTCCACTTTCTGCCACAACATACCGGTAACGGTGTATCAAGATTCCTGAACTGTGCTTCTTCGATTCATTTACAGACAAACGATGCTATACAAAGCGCCACAGAAGTTAGTTCGCAGTATATATTTTTTTATGACATTACGCCTCGTCCACAACACTGAGGTCATTAAAGGCTGAAACCGAGAGTGGTGGGAGAGCGATGACGCCCTGGCCTTGCATTCGGGAGGACATGGATTCGAATCCCCGCCCGGCCATCCGAATTCGAGTTTCCCATGGTTCTTCCAGATCACTCCAGACGAATGCTGGGATGGTTCCTTTAAAAATGGCATGGCAGAATTCATTCCCGTTCCTTGCCTTCAGTCCTCTCCTGCCACTAATGATCTCAAAGTCCACGAGGCGTAAAAGCCATTAGAAAAAAAAAATATGGCCGGTAAGAAAAGTACGGAAAGGACTACGGCAATCGCCTTTTGAAGAAACCACCTCGGCATTCGTCTCGAGTTTACTTCGGGAAACCACAGGAAACCGAAATCTGGACGGCTTAGTCCACCTGAGTCCTCCCGAATACCAGATCCGAGATTTACCGCTCACTCACCAAACTCAATTCTGAGAGGTGAAGCATTCCTTGACGTAAATTGCTATGCTAATCTGCAGTTGTTATCAAAGTATAAAACAATTTGAAATCTCTTTATTGATGAGTTCTTTAGAACTGGGAGAGGAATGGGGACAACGAAGAAAGATAAATTTGGTCACACCCTACTCTTGGGGTTCGTATGTAGTTACTTCGGGAAAATCTAGATGACCGAAATAGGTTCGAAACTGTATCTTTCCCAATGGCACACTCTAACCGCTCACCCACCATTTATATTGATTAATTTTTTACTGGACGATGTAACAGCTGTAATTGAGCTGCTTGCCTGACAAATGTCACTATAAAGGAGAGGATAAACGCATATTTGTGAAACCGAGGACTACCATATCGATAGGTGCTGTTAGCTGCTTGGGACAGAGATTCCCCTTGCGCGTGGAGGCCCACTTTGCTTACACTAGGCGGCGTGTACTTAGTGCAGGCCATTGAGCGAGTCGGTCCGTTTATGTGTTGTAAATATTTACAGTGCTGGAGGAGCTTTGTTGGTATAAGCGTAGCCGCTAACGAGCCCGGTAAACGGAATTAAACGGCCCCACCGTGCACTGAGGCCCCGGCTTCTTTCATGTGTCGGCCTTACTAATAACTCACGTCAGACGTCAGACATACTACACGTAACGCGGTATTCACAACAAATAAGCTTTTTTTCTGCGAACGTTGAGATGTTTATTCAACAGCAGTATCATTATTCATGAGTTTGTCGCTTTTTTATCGCCTATTTCATGTAGTCTTTCTATTTCCAAATTGTTAACTATATTTTTTCTGAAGAAATTTGTTGTTATGATGACTTACATTCCTTATTGCAGAATTGTAACCACGTTTCTAAATTCTTCGTCGACATGTACAACGCATTAATAATAATAAGGCGATTCTTAAACTCTTAGATAGACCTTGAATCGACCAGTGAAGTTCGTCAGACTGCTTACAAATGTTCATTTAATTGTGGACATGACTCTCGTCTCCTGCAGGGATAGTAGTGCTTCAGAGGAACAGAGCGGAACTCAGGGATAGCTTTCATGAAGTACCATTATCGCACTCGTCCACAGTTATTTTGGAAATCGATAGAGAATAGTAACCAGCCCTACCGAATACAAGGATCAAACTTACCAATGATCCAATAGACTCAGCATATATACTCTACCCGGTAACAGAGTTTCTTACCGACTGCACAATTTGCCTCTATTGTAGCCGCCTGTCCTAACCTGGTAATCGTAGCATAAGGGACCTCAGTTCAACGTCGAATCCGAACGACGAAGCGTGTTGGCATCAGCACATTAACAAGGCAAAATTTTGACGAGGTGAAGTCAGTTTTAAGTCCCGTAAGAATTCCAAACAAGACCGATGTTCGAACCGGTTACCTTCAGTACCACAGTCACACACCTTAACCAACGGAGACACCAGACCGATGTAGCCAAGTGTTTGAATGACTGAATTAAAATAATGATAATAATGAATATTTCATATTGATTGAGTTATGTCTTTTCACTAAACGTGAGGAGACATTTGTTTCAAACATTAGGACAGCTCTCTTTTCAATCATCTTAAGGATCTTGCGAAATCTACCAACATATCCCAAGCTACGAGTCGGCACTGCGGACTTCTGCACTCAACGTCATCTAGGGAACATTTGTATTTATAGCGGTTATTTTCAGAGAAAGCAGTGATTATTATAACATGACCAAAGTTTAATCATGTCACCTTCCTTAAATGAACTTACAGAATTCGTTTAGTTCCATCCGCCTAGTGTGACGTGATAAAGTTAGCAAGAGAGATACATGGTATGTAAAATTCCATTGTAAAATGCATTTGATCACATTTCTAAGCTGTAAGACTTTTCCAGCAAATGGCTGTAAAGAATTATACTGAAGGACTATGCAGATTAAAGTTCACTATGTTACTCGACAGTGAACAAGAAATGAAACAATGAAATAATCTCCAAAACACGTTTCACCTTAATCTGCCGTGAAACACGGAGTGCCAGTTAATTCAGTATTACTCATCAAAAAGGACAATTATACTGCACACGACTTACTTATAAACTTAGGGTCTAGGATTCAATCGAACATATCTCTGTATCATGCAAATTGCTGGGCGATCGAGTGGCGTATAGGCATACACATATTGGAAAATGATCAGACGAAAATTATCTTTACGGTGTATATCTGCAATCGAATAGGCTGCATCAGTCACTTGAAGACATAAGACTCTGATAATCAGCCTACGTAGTACCAGATATCTATCTCACAAAAATATACTCAGATCACAAAATGACTTTTACGTAGTATGATGACTTTAGATAGTCAGCGACGCGCTGTCCGCCGCAGGTCCCGGAGTCAGCCGCGAACGATCCAGTCCCTTCGAAGTCAGATCCGTCATCGCTCCAACAAACACCCTGGTGTCTGCAGCAGCCAATCAGTGAAGTCTCTCCTGTCCCACACCTCCAGTTGCCCCCACATGCAACAGATAAAATTTAGCAATATTTTATTAACAATGTCCCCTACTGGAGGAAACTGACAACACTTCATTCGTAAGTCATACGCCTCAAGATCCATTCTCTGTTATTTGAAAGACCAGGGGCGACGTCAGCAGGTGGTACTGTCTTCTACAATCTTCTATCTCTCTTGCACACTATTATATACATTTCCGAGAGTAACATTGATGTATCCACCGTCAACGCGCTCTTAGTAAGCTTAATGTTTGTTGTTGCGGCGGGCACATCTGGCTAGTTTGACGTTCCTTGCCAAACATACAAAAGCATTTGCCAGAATGTTTTTCACTGTGAAAATGACTTGTCTTGGCGCCGGCCTATCGCTTCATTATGGAGGGAGAAAAAACAACACATCCACTCATCTGTCACCTGTCAAGCATTGCACATTCCTGCGAAACGAAATCTGCAGAATAACACTGGGAGTGCTGCCTATTTCTTTCATTTTTAAATTAAATATTATAATATTTAGGGGACGCATTACGCCACATTACACGTTTGACAATGCACTCCAAAAATCCTCTTTTCAGCACTTCTCTTTCAGCTCCCTTTGAATAAAACGCTTTAAAATTTTACACACTATCGCTGGAATTATATCTAGCAAGTAATTTTGCAAACCCATTTCTGCCATACGCTGAGATTGTAAAATATTTTAAAATATTAACAAAAAAATATGGACAGAACATTTCCAAATTTCAAGTATATTTACCTATCCCTTCCATGATGATTACTCAAAATGATTACTGCCCTAGACAGCATTTTTCAGCTCACTTAGTATCCTCCATTCAACGTATTCTGACCAGCTCTAGATATTTTTCAATAATTGTTAAGGTATTGAATTCAATGTCTATATTTAAAATATAGACAAATAACACTGTCAAAAGATACCAGTTTGACTAGTAATTAGAGTAATTAAAAACAGTATATTCAATCATTATATTAATAGAAAGTGATTGAAAATTCTTTTTTATAATTAAATATATTAATATTTGCATTATTTGTGAAAATAAATATTTAATTTTGTATCTAAATCTTTTGTTCAGAGCAAAACTGACCCAATCCCTGCAAAGATTACAATGATTATATATCAGTGTAAGAAGTTTTCAGATTGGCGTAAAACAAAATATTAAATTGTAAGATTATTTTACTATTACAAAGCATACAGGTGATTGGACTGTCACAAACTCTAATCCGAAACCAAAAATCAATATTTACACCAAGAACTATAATTATTAATAGATGAAATTTAGGGTTAAAAACGAACTAAACAGTTAAATTTTAGAATCGCGGAAGTTATTGGGTGTTTCTGAAGATTATTCTGTACATTATTTTATGCTCTAATGATAAGTAAAACAAAGCGGTACTCCAAAAATATTATGAAAGTTCGTAATTCGTTTACTGCATTTCCACATACAGTCGGCAACGGAATCTTTTTACTCCATGCTTGTATACCAGAGCTTTCAAATACAGTATTATTTATTCTGTTAGTTACCTAGGTATTTCAACATGTATTTGTATAGAATGGTAAACGAGTACTGAGATAATATTATATATAAAAATGAATTGCTGTTCGTTACTCTCGCTAAAACTCGGGAATGGCTAGACCGATTTGGCTAATTTTGATATTGAAATATTTGTGGAGGTTCAGGGAAGGTTTAAACGGTGAGAAAAAATGGAAAAATTGCGAGGAAAATACTAAAAACGACAATTTAATCTTATATATAAAAATCAATGTGAGTTTTCTTTATGCTCTATGTGCTCCTAAACCGTTCATCCGATTACGGTGAAACTTTGGTGAGTTGTCTAGAGCGTTTGGGAGATGGTTCCTAAGAAATAAAATTTCAAAAAAACCACCCCTTCCTCCCCATAACACCCCATAATTTAAACAACCCAACAGATTTTGTCCGATTTCCACCAAAATTTGCACACGTATTCTTGAAAACAAATTGAAATATATTGCCTGTATATGGTTTCCAAAAACGTAACCCCTCATTCCCTTCACATCCCCCTAATTTACACAAACCCACAGATTTTATCCGATTTTGATGGAAATTTGCATATGTATACTGTAAAACAAGCAGAAAAATACTGCCTACATTTGGTTTCAAAAACCGCATCACATTTCCCCCTTCCCACCCCTTAATTTTTTACACAAACCCACACTTTTTATACGATTTCCATGAAACTTTGAACATATATACTTTTTTAAAAGATTAGTTTAACAAAAACCCAATCCCTATCTCCTTTTCCACCCCAAAACCATCCCCTCTTCCCCTTTATAACCCATAATTTAAAAAATACACTCATTTTATCTGATTTTGATGGAAATTGGCACACATGTACTGTAAAACAAATATAAAATTACTGCCTACATGCAATGAAACAGTAATTAAAATGTATACATGTATATCTAATTTTTACTAAAAACAAACTTTCAAATGTATTCATTTAATCTAATTTACACAAACCCACAGATTCCGTCCGATTTCGATGGAAAATTGCACACGTATAATATTAAATATACAGAAAAATACTGCGAATATATGGTTGGCAACACTGCATGCCTTAAACAATTGACTATCATGAAATAAAAGACGCTATTGAGTTTTATTTTAACGATAAATAGTTTCAGTCCACCGAGCGTGGTGGTGTAACGGATAGCGTTCTGGCCTCGCATTCGGGAGGACGGCGGTTCGAATCCCCGTCCGGGCATCCAGATTTGGGTTTTCCATGGTTTCCCCAAATCACTCCAGGTGAATGCCGGGATGCTTCCTTCAAAAGGCCATGGCCGAATTCCTTCCCATTCCTTGCCCCCATCCTTTCCCGTCTCTAAAGACCACGTTGTTACAAAGGGACGTTAAACTGTTAAAAAAAAAAAAAATAGTTTCAGTCTACTTTGGAACTTCGACTAGATAACATATATCCACAACATTCGGGCGGACTATCGTGTATTACGATTTTAGAAATACATAATAGTGCCACTTGGAAGTGTTTCAGTGCGCGAGAACTTTATTTACTGTTATTGTTTTAAAATGCCAAGGAGAAGACGACCTGACTTAGGACGTCGAAGTCAATCAAATGTGCGACGAGCTACCTCACATGCAAACCGCACTGATGACCAGCGAGAGACGGATAATGATAACTTTCGTATTAGTATGGCAGAATTGCGTTCCACAGTGAATAATAATGAAGTAGATAGGCTTAGAATGGAACGAGTTCGGGCACACCAAACACAACAACAGCGACCACTTCTCAATGAAATAGAGCGATTCCGCAGACGCAGTGTTCCTGTAAACCTGGAACGAGCAGCATTCCACTACGACCCGGAAATAGATTATTATGCCGACAAATCCATAACAATTGGGGAAATGACAACCATTTGTCAATATTGTAGAGCGTTAATATACAGCTGTGAATCTACTGGATTATGTTGTGCTGGTGGTAAAGTAAAATTGCTACAATTGGTCCCACCACCAGATCCATTACGCTCATTAGTTTCTGGTATGGGAAATGACTCTAAACACTTCTTGGCCAACATCCAAAAATATAACAATTGCTTTCAAATGACGTCGTTTGGCGCCACGCATATTGTACAGGACAATTTCATGCCCACTTTCAAGGTAGTATATCACAATTGTTTTTGATCAAATTAAAATTTGTATTTGTATCACAAATAATTTAACAAGATCATAAACAATTGCAGATACAAGGACAAATTTATCACCTACTGGGAGCGCTGCTGCCACTTCCAGATGCAGATCATCAATTCTTACAAATTTATTTTATGGGCAATCAGGATGCCGAAGTTGATAAGCGTTGTGTTCATAATCCAACAGTGAAGCGAACCATTGTCCAAGAACTGCAAACGTTTCTTCATCAGAACAATGACTTAGTAAAAATGTTCAAAATGGCATTGGATCGGATGCCATCGGACAGCCATAATATCGTCATTAGAGCTGACAAAACGCCTGCTGGTGAGCATGCAAGGAGGTTTAACTCTCCGACAATCGACGAAGTGGCTATTGTCGTTGTTGGAGAAAATTTGCAGTCTAGAGATATCGTGCTTCATCGTCGGAACAATGAATTTAAACGTGTGTCTGAAACGCACAGGAGTTATGACGCGTTACAATATCCATTAATCTTCTGGCAAGGAGAAGACGGATACCATTTTAATATCCAAATGGTTAATCAAGTAACAGGTAACTAGATTAAACGATATTAAATAATAATTTTAAAATTCAATATATCTATGTAATTGTTTCCATTTACGATTCCAGGTGCTGAAACCAACAAAAAAGTTAGTGCAATGAATTTTTATTCATACAGACTCATGATCCGTGAAGGTGAAGTAAATCACATTTTAATGTGTCAACGGCTTTTTCATCAGTTTGCAGTTGACATGTATGTCAAAATTGAGACTGAACGATTGACGTACATCCGTTTGAACCAACGGCAGCTTCGATCTGAAGAATACATTCATCTTCGTGATGCTATTAATGTCGATGGCAACGTAAATAATGTGGGAAGAATGACAATTTTGCCAGCCACTTACATAGGAAGTCCGCGGCACATGCACGAGTACGCGCAAGATGCGATGTCGTATGTTAGACAATTTGGCCGCCCAGACCTATTCATTACATTCACCTGTAACCCACAATGGATAGAAATCAAGAAGGAATTGCTACAAGGCCAAACACCACTTGATAGACATGACATCACTGCCAGAGTTTTTAAACAAAAATTGAAATCTCTAATGAATTTCATTACAAAGCATCGTGTTTATGGCCAAGTCCATTGTTGGATGTACTCTGTTGAGTGGCAAAAGCGTGGTCTTCCACATGCGCACATATTAGTTTGGTTAGTTGACAAAATAAGGCCAGATGAAATTGATTCCACAATTTCAGCTGAGATTCCCGATGAAACAGTTGACCCAAAATTGCATGCAGTAGTGACTAAACACATGATACATGGACCTTGCGGAATTTTCAACAACAACTCACCCTGAATGGTCGACGGCAAGTGCTCCAAGCGATACCCGAGAGACCTGATTGATGAAGCCATCACGGGAAATGACGGTTACCCACTGTATCGTAGGCGATCAGTTGCGGACGGTGGGCGATCGGTAGTTGTGAAGGTAAAAGGACAAGATTTTGAAGTAGACAATCGTTGGATTGTGCCGTACTCGCCACTATTGTCAAAAGCTTTTGAAGCTCACATCAATGTGGAATATTGTAACTCCGTCAAGTCGATAAAGTACATATGTAAATATGTTAACAAAGGTAGCGACATGGCCATCTTCGCTATAACAAATGCAAATGATGAAGTATCTCAGTATCAGATGGGTCGCTATATAAGTAGCAACGAAGCAATTTGGCGCATATTTTATTTTTCGATCCACGAAAGACATCCTACAGTAGTCCATTTAGCAGTTCATCTAGAAAATGGACAACGAGTGTATTTCAATCAAGAGAACGCGGCGGATAGAGCGGCACGTCCACCATCGACCACATTGACAAGTTTCTTCTCAGTTTGTCAAACAGGTGTTTTCGCACGCACTTTGCTGTATGCTGATATGCCACGCTATTACACGTGGAACGCATCATCGAAATCGTTTCAGCGTCGGAAACCAGGAACACCAGTTGAAGGACACCCAAATGTATTTGTCTCAGACGCTCTAGGACGCATATACACAGTTCATCCAAATAACGATGAATGTTATTATCTTCGATTGTTGTTGGTGAATGTTCGTGGTCCGACATCGTTTCAACAACTGAGAACAGTTGATGGACATCTGTGTGCGACTTGCCGTGAGGCGTGTCAACTACTACAGTTGCTCGAGAACGATTCGCATTGGGATAATACGCTCAAGGAATCCGTCATTTCTTCATCGCCGCATCAAATTCGCATATTGTTTGCGATTATAATATTAACATGTTTCTCCTCGAATCCGAAAGATTTGTGGATCAAATATAGGGATGACATGTCTGAGGATATTTTGCATCGTGTGTGTTGTCAAACTTTGAACCCTACACTACAAATTACTAAAGAAATTTACAATGAGACATTAATAATGATAGAAGATATGTGTTTATTGATGGCTAATAAAGTATTGTCGTGTTTAGGCATGACATCACCAGATCGTTCTATGCGCGATGCATTCAACCACGAGTTACAAAGAGAACAACAGTACGATATTGAAGTATTGACCGAAACAGTTCGTTCAAATGTTCCGCAATTGAATGAACAACAAAGAATTGCGTACGATACTTTGATAGAAGCTGTCAACAGTGGATCTGGTGGAATTTACTTTCTTGATGCTCCCGGGGGGACTGGAAAAAACGTTCCTAATTTCATTGCTGTTGGCAAAGATCAGATCGCAAAATGAAGTAGCCCTAGCGTTGGCTTCATCTGGAATAGCTGCAACATTGTTAGAAGGTGGACGAACCGCACATTCTGCCTTAAAATTACCACTAAACATGCAAATCAACGAAGTACCAGTTTGCAACATCACGAAAAACAGCGCAATGGCGAAGGTTCTACAGATATGCAAATTGATCGTTTGGGATGAGTGTACGATGGCCCACAAGAGGTCACTGGAGGCATTGGACAGAACGTTAAAATATCTTCGTGACAACCAAAACATTTTTGGTGGAGCCATGATTCTGTTGTTAGGTGATTTTCGTCAGACTCTTCCAATTATTCCCCGATCAACTGTTGCTGACGAACTAAACGCATGCTTAAAGTCATCTAATTTGTGGCGGCATGTAAAGACACTCCAATTAACAACTAACATGCGAGTGTTTTTGCAACAAGATCAAATTGCGGTTGTGTTTTCGAAGCAGTTATTAGATATTGGAAATGGTAAGGTCGCAATTGACACCTCGACCGGATTAATTACACTACCCGCGAATTTCTGTCTCTTCACCGACTCAAAAGAGGAGCTTATTCAGCGAGTTTTTACGGACATAGAACAACAGTTTAGTAACCATAGTTGGCTGAGTGAACGAGCAATATTGGCGGCCAAAAACAAAGATGTCGATGATCTCAATGCGACCATTCAGAACTTTCTTCCAAGAGAGTTGTTTTCATACAAATCAGTCGACACAGTTACAAACCAGGATGATGTAATCAATTCTCCCACAGAGTTTTTAAATTCACTAGAATTGCCTGGACTACCACCTCACAATTTACAGTTAAAAGTAGGATCAGTTGTGATTATGCTGCGTAACATTAATCAACCTCGACTGTGCAATGGTACGAGACTGGCTGTGAAAAAGCTAATGAATAACGTTATCGAGGCCACGATCATCAAGGGAAAATACAAAGGTGAGGATGATTTGATTCCGCGTATACCGATGATTCCAACGGATTTGCCATTCGATTTTAAGCGTCTACAATTTCCCGTGCGTCTGGCCTTTGCAATTACCATAAATAAATCGCAAGGCCAGTCGTTGCAAGTTTGCGGAATCAACTTGGAGTTTCCCTGTTTCGCGCATGGACAATTATACGTCGCGTGTTCGCGCGTCGGACAGCCATCGTCTTTATATATTTACGCACCGCAAAAAAGACAAAAAATATAGTTTATCAGAAAGCTTTAAATTGATTAAGTGTACAAATGTGTTGTATTTAATATAGATAAAAATTTGTATTCAATTGAATTATTAGCAAATTTCGTTTAAGAACCAACCGAAAGTGTGAGATATAGTATGCTGAATGTGTGTGAGGGTATGCGTATGGGTGTATGTGAAATGTAAATGTGGTTTTGTTACTAAAACATATCCGTCCGAAATAAAATTATTATTGTTTTACATTCATCACAAAGTAACAAAATGTTATAACAACTAGGCCATGAACTTTGGTTGTCCTGCCGCTCGATTCACTTTTTTCAAAACGGGCAATGCATATTACATTACAGACCAAACAAAAAATTGTAGGCACCTTATTTGTTGACATAAGTGTCTGTAGTAGAACAACTGCATAAACCGTGACGTGCACAAAAGAGACACAACTGTACAGTCATGACAATAAAGAGTTTTTGATTTGTAATGTCAGGTCTTGCCATCTAATGATGTAGGTGATACGAAGTTCACCGGGTCAGCTAGTTTATTCATAATAGAGTCATACACGTTGACTTAAACTATTTGATGCAGCTTCATCTAGGAATACGTCCTCTGTAGAGGATTCGATCCCGAGATCCCAGCCCACTTCCAGTCCCGAAATTTTCGGGATTAAATTTCTCAATCCAGGGATTTTCGGGATTAGACAAAAAATAGAAAAAATTGTTGTGAAACATACATCATAAAACCCAAAATTTCCGAACGAAACGCAGCCAATTTATCTGTCACTGTCACTTTGACTTTCTTGTCCGTGATCTTGTTTTAACAGTTGATTTTAATCGCTCTTAAGCCAGGCAAACAGAGAAGTTGTGAGTGAAAGGTGTCTAAAAAGCTGCGCTTTGCATCGCGTAAGAAGAATTATTTATTCTTTTTTGGTTAATGAGCATAAAGAACCTAAAATAATTGTTACGTACATTGTCTGGAAGTAATTTTATCATTATGGACGAATACAGGACGATGAAATAAGGGATTTGCTTACTAGCCCCAACAAGATTCTCAAATAATAATAATAATTTTACAAACGGAGAGACCAAACGATAAGAGTAACTTGCCAGACCATGACATGCAAATGATGCAAACGATGCAAACCAAACCCCCGCGGTTAAAAGCAAAAGTGATTTAAATCTCAAAGAAAAACTTCAGTCCGAAATATATAAAAGCATGAAAATATTGTCTCCATAATCATCCAGTAATCGAATTTTAAAAAAAAAAAAAACGTCAAGAAGGAAATGAATCTCTTTAAAGCTTCAAGCTCCAGTCGGAGCTATAATCTGGAACGAGCTTATAAGTATTTATTAACAATCCCTCGAACCTCAATCGGGCCAGAATGCGCTTTCTGTGGAGCAGCATACAAGTGCAGTAAATTAAGAAGCAGGCTGAGTGATCAAACATTGAACGCCTTTTTATTCTTCAATCGTACTTCGCAATTCCCGGAAAAAAAACTAAGTTTAAAATATTAAATTGTTGGCTATAAGGAATGTGAATTTGAGTGATTGATATTTTAATATGTTGCTACGCTGCCTCATTAATATGTAGAAATCAGTTGCCTGCTAAAATATATAGAGAAGTTAATTTATGTTTTGAAAAACTATCGTGATTGTGTGAATTCAAGCCTCAATACTAATAAATTATTATTGTGTAGCAACATTATTATTAAATTTACAATGAAAAAACAGATTCTTACATTTTTTGTATGTTTTTAATTACCGTGCCAAATCCCGGAATTATCCCAGGATCCCGGATTGTCTGTGCACATTACATGGTGGGGAGAGTTCAGTGGAGCAGTTACAGAATACCTTATCGAAACTATTATTTAATGTAAAAAAACCGGCACGCCACAACAGTATCTTCAGAGCAATTGAAACTGGTGGTTACGTAAGACTGGTTATCTTGTAGTTGTTTCTCGCTTGTGTCCGTGATGGTAAACAGAATGTATGCGTATTAGAGAAGCGTATTCACAAGGATACTGGTGTTCTGTTGATGACTTTATTTTTACTATTAAGCACGAATATTGGTTATAAACTATTTTTTATTAACATGATTTTATTGTTTTATTTATTCCGCATTATGCATACTGAGTGACACGTATTAAGGAACTGTTTTATACAGGCAACTAACGCATGCTGTACATATACATAATGTCTTTCGTAGTTTTTGTGGATTGATTTAAGAGATTTAATGGAAGTAATACGTATGTCAAAAACTATTTATATATATATTTCACAAACAATAGGAAATTTTGTTTCGGTGGTGCAACATTTTTTATAAAATATATTTTACTGAAAATAAAGCATAGTTTCTAAACTATAAATACCCAATGTAACAAATCCATGGATATTATATATCACCATCTTGTACACTTAAAAAATGAGAACTGTGTCCATATGATGATGTCTTCTCGGGTAAACAACTGGAGTTTATCGTAACACACGCTTCGCCGAAACTATTGTTGTTTACTCTGTGTGAAATCACTTAAAACCGATAAGTTCTAAGGATCATCCATTCGACTGTATACAGTTTCAGGATTTAGATGGCATCTAAATGTGCGTGCTGTATTGTATTCGCGATGTTTATTACACACAGTTTGAATATCAACAAACAAGGTGAACTAATCGTTTCATGAAAACTGCAAGCAATACTAAAACAAAGAATATGTTTCTGTGAAACGATGTACGTCATCTTCGCAATTAATATAAGCTGATGTGAGGTAAGGAGAGGCGAGGTGGGGGCAGGCGCAGATGGACACGTTTGATTGCGCCTGGAGGTAACGGACGGCGGGGTCGTCGACCCGCACGGCGCGCCGGCCTTGCGGATGGCCTACGTGCGGAACCAGCTTGCTCCGGCGGAGAAATCGGCGAGCCGCTCAGTTTCTCTGGGCACACCACGCTTTGTTTATCCCCTCTCGCGGTAGCAAGCACGGGGCGGGAACAGCAGTGTGGTAACACAACAAAACGGCCGTACTGCTTCTCTGTGTGCTGATGTTTATCATCAAAATGTAGCCTCTCCCCATTTTTTTAAATTTACAGACAAAACATTTCCTCCGAATTATGTCCTACATATATCTCCTGCGATATGCATTGCGGCTGATTAATCATAAATTTACGAGAAAACCTTCTGTTAAAAATGGACAATGACTTCTAGATTCATTTTGAACATTCCTAACCCTTCAAGTGGTAGAACGTAACCGTTTTAAGTTGCAACAATACCGCTATCTAATAGCTCTAGTAAATGTAATACGCCAGACATCTCGTTTTACATAATTGTTAAGGGAAAATAAGTTACTCTCAACTTTTCCACCTTTATGGCATAAGAAAGTTTCTGTTTCCATCGTATCTTGAGTTTTCAGAGATAAGAAAAAGTTGTTAATTCTGACATACCGATGATAAGAATAAGAAACTAATCAGCAGGGCTAATTTATTCATGAAATCAATTTTCCTACTTATCTTTTCTGAACTTTCAATCTGAGCTGAGCTCAACACAAATTAATTAAGATAAATAAATTAAAAATTTGCTACAGTCAGTTTGAAAGTTTGAAGTGTCTTTTCCAACACATAAATGTGTGCCATGCGCTTAAGACGCGTGGTAATGTCTACAGCCGTTCGTACAGGCGGAGTCGTCATTAAGCCTGCGCGAATACAATGTCAACTACTCCGTCACAGTGTGTGTTCTAATACTTGGCTCCTAGCTATTTTACGCAGACTGGAACATTTCGCCACTAGATTCGAGGCAAGAAAAACGATCACTCGCGGCTTTGTCTGCCAAACATAGGGCAGTTATCCACACAGTGACAGTATAACACAGACGATTCTGATAGTAAATGAAAGTGTCACTTATTATTATAAACTGTTCTTAACATTTATCAGCTAATTTAAAGTCATGAAACCAGATATGCATCTCTTTGACTTGAGGAACATGAAGCCTAAATAGTCAATGGTGCTTCCATCTCCGTGACAAGTGTACTCTATTTTGGTCTTAAAATGTTAATAGTTCTGTGAAATATGTAGTATCTGAAGTGAAACCATCCTAGGACTGACTTAGATAAATATGCAAAACAGCCAAAAGCCGTCATTACAATAGGTGGTACGCCATGCCCGTTGTCATTAAACTGTAGGATACAGTCATTACTATGACCAAAAATATTTTCGGTAGGTACTCATTTAGTTTTAATGATTTTTGTGTTATAGGTTATTGCAGTATAAATACTGAAGTTTAGATTTTCAATATTCTGTTTTGCCGGTTTTTTTTTTTTTTTTTTTTTTTTTTTTTTTTTTTTTTTTTTTTTTTTTTTTAAGTGTGTATTTATTTTGCCTACGATAATCTGTGTAAATTTGTTGCAGATTCTCGAGTTGAGTGAAGTTCAGGATATTCACCAGGCTGTTTACCAGATGCATTGCGTAACGAGTGAGGGCATGAGATGCAGGGTTTTTTTTTATTTTTATGTTGGTTCTTGACGCAACGGACTAGCCCAGGACATCACTTAGTGCTCTAGGCATGTTAAATGCCTCTCCACACAAAATCAAGGAAGACTTGGTATAGGAAATATTAAGCAGTTCAGCCATAGCCTTTTGAGGGAACCATCACAGCATTTGCCCGGAGTGATTTCGGAAACCACTGAAAAACCGAAAACAGGATTCCATACTTACCTGGCGCAGAGGTGTTCGTATGATTAGGAAGCGCTCTAATCACAGGGGTCGGCCCAAGCGAATTGGTGATTCGTCTGTATTAGCATATGTTTAGTACTCCCGTTACTAAGAAACAAGCCTATGACACCTGAATAATCACACAAACTTCCAATAAATAAGTATCAGCAATCTGATAGTTATATGAATCTTCACATAACTGGTAGTTGCATCATTTGGTTGGTGAATGTCGTATAACAGAATTGTCTGGAATTTATCGATGAAAACAAACAGCATACCTAGAGAAACACTCACAGTTTGCGTTTTACACTCACGGTATCAAGGAAGTTATTGATAGTAGATAAATCAAAGCCTCGTGTGCCGTAATTATCTGCTAATAGGATTTTTATTGGCTACGTATTCCTACAAAAACATAGCCGCCTTAACCTGACACGATAATATTACTGGATTTAGCAGACCTACGGTTTAACGTGGAATCCGAACCACAGAAGCGTTCTATCGTACATCAAATTACACAGCAAACTGTGCCAGAAGTGAAGGTTAGGTATTGATAATAGATAACACTTTTATTCTTAGTTTCTTGGCTTCCAGCGTGCGTTCCACATAATGCCATAGTAACATACGTTACATTACAGCTAATAAGATTCACCAGTGAGGCATCACACCGGAAGTGGGAGCAAATCCATATTAAAACTCCACTACACATAAGGAACACTAAGAATACCTACGCTGGGGCATCATTATGCATCTTTCGTTACAACTAATGTTTCTACAAGTTGTATAACATTCTTGTTGCATAAAGTCGCCGTAAACAAACTCTCAACTGCAACAAGATGTTTACAATGAGACAAAGTTAGCAAATGTTTGACTATGTTGCGTACTATCCTTTGATCTTTACCGCTAGAAATGGATTTATGCAACATACAGCAACTTTTGTTGTATCGTAACACGAACAACGCATCAAAGCACAACACAACGCAACTTAGTGCAACAAGAGTCAGCTTTCCAAGGTGCAATGTGTCGCAGTTGTACTATGTTGCATAATGTTACTCCAGTGTGGACGCGGCTTAGCAGATACGTAGGTCGCGCGATAACTTATTAAGACGAAAAGAAATTCAGCAAGTATACTGACAACTAACGAAAAAATCTTTATTTTACAAGTAAACAGAGTTCTCAAGCACTGTGAATAATAGACAGAAGCGAAGCAGTAATAATTATAGACATGCATCCAAATATCTGTCGATCCCGACAGGAACGAGATGAAGTCAACCGTTGAGACAACTTCATTAGAAGATAATACGAATATCAGATTGCGTTGTATAAGATACATTTTAAAGATGTGTAATCAAAACTTAAAAGGCCGCCTATACAAAAATTCGTTGCTTTGTAAGAACGCCTACCCCGGCGGCGTAGGGGTAGCGTGTTTGCTTCGCGTTGCAGAAGTCACCGGTTCGAGTCCGGCCGAGGGCATGGGGTGGTATTAAATAAATGTTGTGTTCGTCATGTGTCGTCCTTACAGAAGATGGGAAATAATCACTCTGAAATGAAATGTATACATTGTAAGAGTAAAACACACGTTGAGCTGGATGTATGGCTAACATGGCCAAATGCCATAAAACAAATAGTAAAATAATTTTTTTTATAAGAAATCTTATCAAAGATCATTAACGGAAAACTGGAACAGATTAAAGGCCCATTTAGATGACCCGACCTGGTCTCCCTAAATCGTGGCCACGCCTCGTCGGCCCTGAAATCGGGTCTTCTAAAGTCAGCTCCTGGTCACGTTTTTGTGGCGAGACCTGGCAGGGAGATCAGGTGGAAATTCCATCCGATTTAGGACGAAAAGGTGTTGGCAAGTTGGGCCCCCACCACACTTCCCTGAAAACTGGCCGTGTAAAGCCTCGCCCGGTTGTGCTCACACTGCCTGGTTCCCCGTTTTATATTATTTTGAGATGGATGCATCCGATAAGCAAGAAAAAGAAGTATTAACAGAGTTGCTGGAGGTGTAAAAGACCAACAAATTTTTATGGGACACCTCACATGGGGTTGCTAACTTATTTAGAAAAAGAAGAAAGTATATTTGTCCTTTGAAGAAGAAATAGTAAGTATATGAAAGGAAAAATAAAGTATTTTTAAATTTAGTTACTTATTGCCTTAAATACATGTATTTTCTGACTTATGAGACTAGCTGCTCATTTTTTGTTTCAAAATGCTGGAGCCATATTCTAAATCTAGTATTATAATTATTTAATTTAAGGACGCTCTGTTTCTCGTTTCTCACCATCTTACATTAATTCGTTTCATCTTAAGCACTAACATATCGTTTGGAAAATAATTGAATTGTATAGTTTACCAAAAATAAAATATATCAGCAAATTTTGTCGTTAGGATAACGTATACCGACCAAAAATAAGGTATGATACTTTATATTTGTATTAAAGTAAGGTTAGCAACCTTACGCCTCTGACCAGTGCGGCACATTTATTACATTATATTACAATTTATTCAACAGAAAATCATGCTCACAATATTCTGGAAATAGATATTGACTGAATTAACTGTCTAGTTCCAGGTGACGTAATAGTAAAACTCACAGTGCAGATAATGCAATCCGCAAAGAATTTATTTTGAGGAGCTCTCCTTATCCAGTTTTATGTTTTCTCCCATAAATCTTTATATTTTTGAAATTTATTAGGTTTCTTAAGTTTTACTTCCTTTGGAGTTATCACTGTCGCAAAACAGAATCTGCCATTTTAAACAATGCAAAAGAAAAATAATGCAGTTGGAAACTCCAACCTGGAAACGACTAGAAACAAGTGAAACCACATATTCTCCACTTGTGAATTCACGGGGAGCGGACACGAGTCGATTGGCGTACAACAATATGAATTTAATTTAATTTAATTGCAATGAAGCACATGCTCCGATGGCAATTTCCCTACACCCCATCTTCCCCCTGTCTTGCAGCCAACTACATTTGCCCACTAAAAATTTTATCTTTAAATTCTTTCAACGTTGTCGATAAATTACTCATCATTTCTCTTGAATGGTCCACTGTTATTGCCTCGACTCCGAAGTGGTAAGTACACAGATAAAAGGAAGCGCACGAACAAAAAATCCCTGGCCGATAGGCACTTTTTCTTGCAGGAGGTTGTGAAAGTAGCAGAAGAACGCTCAGGTACATGTATTGTATACTTTATTCGAAATAAAGTATTTTCGCATACTTTATTGGTGGGAAAAAGTATAAACTGTAACAGCCAAAAATAAAGTAAGATGCTTTATGATAAAGTAAGGTTGGCTACCCTAACCTCACATGCCCTATATCATAACAGACACGCGAGAATTGAGGAAGTTCATGTGTCATACGCTAGAAATTTGGGAAATCTTCACCAGCCAATACATCTAATAATCTGATGTGACTGAAGGTATGCCTTTTGTAAATATAATTGCTTGGTGCGCGTCTTTTTCTATTTCCTAGGCAATTCGCACAATGTCAAGCAGTCAGGGTTACATTAAGAATTTGATAAATATGGGGCCATTATTTAATTTAAATATTAGAACATTAACAAAAATTTTAACTAACTACTTTTACTACTAGTATTACTATTAAATGGAACGTACACATTTCACAGCAAGACAGATATACGCGTGGTGGTAGGATGCTAGTGCGGCAGCAACCAGATCGGGTCGGCCGACGAGTCGTCTAAATGCAACACACCGTCGACGGGAGGAAAATGAGATCGGGAACGGGTCTAAAGGGGCCTTAAAGGATACTGCTCTCCTTGACCCTACAAGCTCTCTTGAACAATTGCTGATTGTGAGCATATATAATTTACTTGTAAAATCTGTTCAGTAACATTTGTGATGCAGTGTAACGAAATTCGGTCAATCAACACCTCCACAAATTAGATGCAGCAAGCCACGTGGTTGTCTTCAAGTAAGTAAAGGTCACACAAAGTTCGTAAGTGTTCATGTTTTCGCAGTGTGACCAGTCACTAGAATGAAAGCGATGGCGAACAGTGAGATTAGTATATCGCTACCACATTTTTAGCAGTACATTGATCTGATTCAAATTTCGTTCCTAATTAATGTCATTTATTTGCATCCTTTATTCACTATTTTCATCCCAATTCGCTTAGTAACTAATATTATGGCAGTAAAGGGATTGTGTACGGTCATTGCTTATTGGTCCAATTGCTTTGCTTCCATCTAATAACTAATCACAATTCAAAAGTGGTATATTGGATTTCCTATTTAAATAAAGCAGTCAGATTTTCATTACTAATGATGTGATACTTGTAATACACGGAATGTAGATTAAACAGTAGTTTTATATGTATTTTCAGTTTACGACCAGGTTTCACAAATCCCTCAGCATTTCAAGTGAGTGGGCATCGTAACACAGACAAACATAAGGTTGGAATTGGTAAGACAGCAGTAACAGGTTAATGAATCATTTGACAGATGCTCTTGGAGTGTCTCAAATCCAGTAAACGTGTTTTTTACAAGTTGGCTCTGCGACGATACCTACGACATTTGTTGTTTGTTTTGACTTACATAAGACATAATTCAGTTTTCTTTGCATCTATAGCATCGAACAACATCGAGAGAATTTCGGTACCTGTCACAGGACATATCATCTCGAGGCGCTTGGCACAAAAGAGATTTAAAATCAATAATCCAGCGGACCATTCAGCACACGACAAGCGCGCTGTGAACACAGTTCAGTGACCCTTAAGATGTCAAGCGACGCTGTGACCGTAATAAAATTCTCAACGTAGCACACACAAGTTTCATACATCAACGGAAAAATAAATTCTCAACTTCTGAAAAAAATAAAAGCGGTAAGCTGTTGTTGCTGAGTATTTTCTAAATATTATTGTTATATTTTGCTGTGTTCAACGTTTCTTCGAATAAATAATAAAAATTCCAATGCAACCGGATATTTCTGAACTACTCTGTTATTACTTAAAGTTTTCTCATGTTTCTGATATGTAGACTAAAACATTAACCTTTAATCGAGTTGAAAGATAAAGAAAAGCTCTTTTAATCTGAAATTACTACAGAAAAAAAGGTTTTCCCTGGTTCCCCAGAAAATAGAAATCAGCTGCCAAAAAAATAGACGATATTCAGAAACAATTCAACGATTTATCCAAACACAGCTTGCAATATTTCCATTACACTAAGATAGTCAAACTTATAAAGAGTCGCATTTCATAATATTTCCATACTGAAATGTGAAACTTACAACGGATACTGTATCTTATACTGACGTCGAACCATCATTTTCATATATTGTCCTTTCTATTATCTTTGAAAAGTGAGGCAGGGAATTGTTATTTCGGCGTTGATGGATATTGATTCCATTAATGCATAGATTTCGGTAGATTTTATTTCTTTTTTCTTCACTGCCACCTGATTACTGGCTACCTGATTATGTTTTATTAGTTGTGCAATCATCAATTAGCGAAACATTTATATCTCTAGTTTTCTTTGTTCCTAACATTCTTCTCAACATATAATGCTGCAAGGTGAACAGGTTTTATCGATAGACTTGTAGCATTAGTTTTTCTTAATTGTTCATGTTTTCAATTTATAAATGACGCATCACTTATAAGAGAACGCCGTACATTGTTCTGGGGAAACCACCATTCAAGTTTCGAGGATATGAAATTCCTTCATGTAATTGGTTTCGCATAAGGAGTTACTTTTTTTGTCAGGACAGGGTCTATTAACGGTGCAGTAATTCTTCTTACGGACTGCGCAATCCGCCCTACGTAATGCCCTAATCCTGCTGGGTAGAGGGAACCTTCAGTTTAAAGTGGAATTCAAACTATGGAGATCCCCCGCTACATCACAGCTTCAGTAAGCTGAGTCTACAGCACTCGAATCATTTCTGCTCGCAAGCCACTTGTCTCAGACGTCTCTTCTGAAACGACAAATTGTAATATCTTGATGGTTATTGAATTCGAGTGTCGAGATTCGGCTCCTAACAGTATACTTTAGATCTGGTTTTCGAAGAATAAGCGTGTTATGTTTCCTTTACTTATAATCCTCTAGTTTTAGAGTTAGCTGAATACCATGAGGATTTGTGACGTAGGCTTGTGAAACAATAGGCATAAATTAACATTGAAATATTAATAAAGTTTTTTAGCTTACAAAATCAAAGAAGATACGAAATAAACACTGTTTATCATAAACAAATTCACGAATTATTAGTCTTTACAATAAAACATATAACAAAATGCCCAACTAAATATCAGCTACATAGAGTCAATTAATACTCATTTATAAAATAAAAAATAGATAAAAATAAGAGAGAAATTATTTTTTATCGAGGTATATCAAATACTGAAGTGTACTGTATAAGTGTTCAAACATTTGTAGATTGTTAGTTAACAAAATTATTTACAGTTGCAATTTCTCTCTCTATATCATCGTAAACAAAACTGCTGTACGAGATAGACAGCTCAAAAAGCAACTGAATTCCATTACACGAATCTTATCGGTTGTTTCACTAATGTGAAGTTCCCTGCCAAGTCTTTCTCGCTCCTGCAGCAGGAGAGACTGCGCGAAACAATGGTACCACGGTTCTAGTTAGAAGAGGATACTGACTGATGTGTGCTATCGTGACAGTGAAAAGCGATTAAAGTTTTATCATAAAGCGTGTATTATTTTCTGCTGAAAGTTAAACCTGTACGATGTATTCATTAGTACTGTGAAGAGTATCCTGCATTATAACTTATGTTTTTCTTGTTTATAGATCAGCATATATTGCTTTTTAAAAAATCTTTTTGACACTGAAATGTACAAATGGGCTATAATTACAGTTATAATTGTAAAAATCTTAATAATACTGCAGTTAATAAGTATTGTGAGTAACGCCTTTGTTAAAGACTTGAAATTTAATGGCTACGAAGCCACAGAGTATTAGGACGGTTTTGCCAGCAGAAGAGAGCCATGAAATCTCTCCACTATCCCCACAGGCAAACATGCGTCGGTGAATAAATTGTGATTACTCCAACTCCATACTGCTGGTCGGTGCACAAATACTAAATGTGCATTTCTCTCACCTAACAGTCGACAACCTACAAGGAGCATGTTTCTGCATCAGTATTCATTTTCCTAATCTCAATATATTCAAGAATGGTTTCCCACTCTTTTGAACGTTGCCACAACAGCAGCTAACAATATTTCTTCTGAGCATCGAATATCACAGCGAACGCATCACTGTAGTGAGAGTTGAGTGAGTGGATTGACTAGTAAGGCACGCTACCTCCGAGCATACGTAGCGTAAGCCACAAGGAGGCGAAAACCAAACTCCTCCGACGAGTGGAAAAGAATAAATACGATACGCGCATTGAACGCGTCGCCAACATGCTAATGTTAACAGTATACCTATAATTATAAGTGTGACGTGTTGCTCCTGGAAATCAGTAAAAGTATAGATTATACTTGTATGTAATATATAAAAGTGAATGTTTGTTTTTTACAAATGTTCTTCATACACACAGTTTTAATCCGATTTTTATGGAACTTTGTATACATATACTTTAAAACAAATCACTGTTAAATTTTGTTTACAATAATCTAAACCCTCTCCTCCTTTCATTCTCCCCCTTCCCTCCCCCCCCCCTCCCGCAGCTTATTTCCTGTCAACGTTGTTAATACAAACCCACAGTTTATATCAGATTTTGATAGTACTTTGCACACGTATACATCAAAACAAGGCGGTCTGCTAGCTCAGCGGTTAAGGCGCTTACCTCTCAAAGATTCTCTCTCCGCTCACGGGTACAAATCCCGGGGTGAGCAGGAATTTTCAGGAGTTGCATTTGACTACGGAAACTACGCCGGGACGTTCCGTGATTCTACGTTAAACTGTAGGCCCTTGACGAAAGGAATTGGCCTTCCTGCCTCTGACACAATAGCTTGATACATCACATTCGGGAAGATTCGATCAACCGTCGGACTGTGGACTAAGTTAGATTTTTCGTTTTTAATTGAAAACTTCTTTAGGCGCTTTGGGTGATTTCTGGATGGGTAAAATCTTATGAGTTCGCTTCACCGACATGATAATGTTAACAGTAAATTTGCAGCGGGCTGGTGGCTAAGTGGTTAACGTGTCTGACTGAGAAACTGAAGGTCTCGGGTTCGAATCCCGGTCGCAGAGGTGATTTTTATAGAACCTGTCCTTCACTTCTGACACAGCTTGCTGTGTAACGGGAAATACGCCAGAACGCTTCCGTGGTATGGATTCGACCTGATAGCACTATACCGGGTTAGGTTAAGGCTGCTAAGACAGGGGCGGAATGTGCAGTCATTAGAAGCCCTGTCGCCAGGTCATTACGATCACACGGAATCATTATTATTTAGTATATCTGTAGCTATAAGTATGACGTGTTGCGCGTATGATATTCATATTTTTAATTTTTCGGTAGACCCTGATGGCCGCCTTTCTTATTGCTTTACGCCTCGTCGATGCCATTAGAGGTGTTAAAGAACTGTGGACAAGGAGCGGGAAGGAATTTGGTCAGGACCTTTTGATGAAACCATCCCGGCATTCGCCTGGAATGATTTGGAGAAATCATAGAGAACCCAAAACTGGATGGCCAACGGGGATTCGCATGCCTGCCACGCTCGGTAATTTAATAACTCATTTGAAACATAACAGTCATCATGAGAAAGTTTGGATGTACTGTCTACCTCAATCACGCCTTAATTAATCAACAGATTTAAATGAAATTTGGCTCGCAGTTAGTAATTAACAATTCGAAAACACCAAAGAGTTTCTTACTTTGTAGATGGCACTGCCACGTTTACTCTTTGCTTTTTACAAACGAATCGCACTGCTTTTCAGAAATAAAAGAAAGAACCTTCTGAGATATGCATGTGTTTATTTAGTTTAAAAGCCCTAAAACTGATGCACTTGATAAATAATAACTCGGGAGCAGGAAATATAAATCTGTACTTGAAATTTAAAAAAATTATAAATCGTAAGTTCACTAACAGATGTCTTCAGTTGCGTACATAAAATAGTATGACACCGTATCACACCGTAACTCCGTTAGTAATATTTGCGTCATAATATATGTAAAAATCAAAGCTTCTAAAAAAAAATTGTAAAATGCTAAGTACCAGCAAAAAACTTGGTTTACTAAAGATGTCAAAATGGTAATGAGCGAAATGTGTTTGTATGTTCATGACAGATATGTAACTGTTTTGATTCAACCTCGGTTCAATTTATTTCCTTAGTGTCTTCTTTTACACATTATGTTTACCAAAATTTGAAACTTAAAAGATAACCATCCCCTTTTTTATTTTATCTTCAATTTTTTTGTAGAAATTATTACAAAACATTAACAAAACAGTGATTTTTACTTACTGTTGAATATTCTGCAAATACTTATGGGATCCTTCTCTTAAAACTAATATATTCAATGGCCTAAGGTAAAAACTTTTCGTTTCAAGAAATAATATTGGAAGTAATTTACATCGCGATACACGTCGTCACTAATACGGCGCTTATGAATGCAGCTTATTTAGTACTAATAATAAATAAATTCCTCTTGCCTTATGCTTTAACAAGAATTTCAGGCTGCATCTGACGACTATCTCCGTTAATATTGCCGCTGCAAAATCAAACGATACGGACACACCTTTACACATTAAATTCATCGCAACTACATTTCGAGTAGAAGCAACATTTTCTATACCAGGATTCCTAATTGGTGTAGCATAAATTATCACAATTAATTTCATTGTGTACTTTAAGTTTAAACCGCAACTGGACTAAATTAAGCGCAATAACATAGTCACTGTATCACGATTGAAAATTGGCACGCGATATAAGCGCAAGTTATGTTAAAGAGTTGAAATTAATTCTGGACTTTCCGTTGTACAGTGCAAGTTACGAGCATTTTACAATATGACATTTTTAAATTACATTGTTTTGGTAATTGTCATGATACTGACGCCTTAGTTCATGTGGCTCGACAAGTATTCAGTATTTAATACTTCGCTTTTATGAGAGCCACATTGCAAGCGTCATTATTCAGATTTTTAGCGGTTGCTTCGGTATGACGATCTGAAATTGTGGGTTAAGTTTAAATCGCCACTCATGACGTAGCTAACATGCAATACAGTGAATGTATTAATGCGCGAGTGATAGAAGCTTAGAGTTTTTAGCGACAATATTAGTCGAGTTTGTGACTTGGGTGAAATGCAGCCTGGACCAGAATGACAACTGAACCTTTACTACCAATTTAAGTTGCTTCATGAGCGCCAATTTAGTGACGTCATGTATAACGTTGTACCAAATTTGTATCGAAAGATCTATAATAATATTTCCGGGAAAGGAAAAATAAATCAAACTTAACATTTTTTTTTTTAATTTGTAGTGTCGGTAAGTTCACAAGAAGATGTCTTCGGTTGTGGGCTTGAAATATTATAACACCACACGTATCAAATCGTAATTCAGTTCGTAATATATGTGACATAATATATGTGAAAAATCAAAATTCGAAATTAGATATGTTGATTTTCATGGCGTACTAACGAAGTTTGTGCTTACGCTGAAATTCAGCATGGCCCAAAATGACAACTAATATTCCATGGTACATAGTAGATTTGGAGTGAAGAAAGCGGCTGCCATGCCGAATTTTGAGTACAGTAACGTTAGAATGATTCGGTTCAAGACGTGAATTGCCGTATCTATCGGAACACGTTACACCTTTGTTACCTATTTCCAGACTTTGAAAGACGTTTACCCTTGAAAAGTAAAAGTCAAGGAAAAAGTTAACCATTTTTTCAATCGCATAGGAGAAATTTTTCTGCCGATCGTACTTTCAACACAAAAAAAACTCTTACCTTATAACACACTTTCAAGAGAACGAAGTCGCTGGTAACTGCTAATTGCAAATAAGAACAAGTTTCAAGTTGAAGATTGAGGCCGATAAAAGCCAATGTCAAATGGTCGATGCACTACCAGACAGGGTGACCTGCAACAGAACAATTGCCTCAAGAGTTCTATGTAGCCTAGGTACCACACATGAAGAAATAACAATTGATGGCAGCTGATGTTTTCCCAAAACTAGACATTGCACCATATCCTCGATTCATAAGAAATGTTAATGTATGGCTTATTTGAAACAATGATTTCATTGTAATCTCTCTCTCAAATAATAATAAATAAATGCAGGTATTGAGGATTAATGGAGCCATCTTACAGTGGATTATCACAGAAATAGAATAATAAAATATGTGTCACAGGACATATCTCACTAACTATTTGAGTACTGTTGTACATTTCCAATAACCTAATCAAAAAACAGAGATCAAATGACAGGAAGGAAGATAAGAAGCCGCGAAGATCACTAAAGTGTAATTTTTTTTTCCGCATCGGTCCTGGTGGACCGCGAGAAACCGACTCCTGTGGCATAGGCATCCGTTGAATATTCATAAAAAATGGAGGACATGTAGCCTTACCCGTGATAAACCGGATTTGTCAGATAGGACAAATGTTGTATTGCCATCTGAATGCGAAACGTTTGTGTGATAAGTGTATTTTTGTTTGTGAAATGTGTAGATTATCAGTCGGGGAATGGGGAAAGTTCCAACATTCACCTTAATGATTGCGGGAAACAGCCTAAAAACCACAGTTAGGATGGGCAGTACGCGTGGGCGAGGACTCGCGAGAATTCAGGATTCACCTAAAAAAAAAATCAGAACAAATAGAGTGCGTCGTTTAGCACTAATTACGGATTGAATTTCGCACCGCTGACCTGATTAAGTGAGCGACGACAGCAGTATCCACCGGTCTCGCTAAGTTGGATAAACATCTTGTTGCTGTTACGGTTTTTAAACGAATTACGAAAAGTCGACAATAAAGCCTGTTTTACCACATCAACCTCTACCAGTTTCCACAGATTATCTGTATGATTAGTATCTAAGGCTTAAGGAGGAAAGTTGATATTTTTCTGCAAGTATTTTCACACCATACAAGACATAGTTGAC
Source organism: Vandiemenella viatica (assembly GCA_031002005.1). Classification (NCBI taxonomy): domain Eukaryota; kingdom Metazoa; phylum Arthropoda; class Insecta; order Orthoptera; family Morabidae; genus Vandiemenella; species Vandiemenella viatica. The sequence continues at coordinate 344,707,781 of JARYHS010008074.1, forward strand.
ACATCCGTAGTGTAATACTTTTATTAGGTGTAAATGTACGTTTGATCTATTATATCTGCAGCAATGGCTAATAGTAGTCCCGAACTACAGTGTGGTAGCTTCCCCATTCTTCTGCACTTGTTAACTAACAGTCTCCCAAAATATTATACAAATTGTCGAGATTGCTTCAGTCCCGAAGTCTGAAGGATCTGTTGTTGACATCCACATATCAGTTGCTGTTTCTTCCTCTCATTTTGACAGTTTTTTTCCGGAATCACTTCCTGGTCATTTTCAACAGATTCGATTCAGGTCAAGCATTTAAGTCTCTCTCAGTCCTACCCTATAACTATTTTTTTCTTTTCATTATCCTCTGTGATAAATATCTCACCAAGCAAAGGAACGTAAAAATGCGTTCACTTTTAAATGGATCTATCTTTATTTTTCTTTTGTTAATAATTGATCCAATTTTCTTTCATAGTTACATGACACAGGGTTTGGAACAAATTACCAAGGGAATTGACGAATAATTTACCACAAATGCTGAAAGATTTTAAAATTAACTTCCGTAGAGGGAAAAATTAAGGTCCTATACAAAAAATAAAAGGAAAAAACGTGGATGTTAACTCTAACAACTTACAACCCAGTAATGATGTCCAACTGCCCCACTGCGTTTTCTTTGACCTTTAGATGGTTTGCTACGATAACTACCGAAACTTTGCTTTAGTTGAAAGAACCGGCATAAAATGCTCTTACAAAATGGTCTTTTTTTTTTACGTAAGAAGTACTGCTGTTTTCATAGTGGAACTAGTTTAACAATCACTTTGCCCCTTTAACCAACGACAAGTAGTAAACAACAGGCATATTTTAGATTCTTAGAAGCAACGATAACTAAGGCACGAAATACACAAATTGGTTATCAGTGATGAAACGGACAAGGAGCTGGAGTGGAATTCATTGCAGAATAGAAGGAGGGTGAACAGAATCATGGGAGTGTACAAAGCCTATACTGGTGATTAAGCATGGAACGATATTGGTGGAAAAATTGAGAGGTGTGCTTGGAAGGGTAATGTTGACTATGACCACAAGCTGGCACTAGATTTCGAGCATAAGGGTGTGTGAAAATTTTCTTTCGTACGAAAGGGTGTGAGGGAATTAAATAAATTTCCAAGAGAAGTAATGAATAAGTCACCGGAAACACTGAAGGAATTTAAAGTAAAAATTAGTAGAGGGCAAAAGTAGGTTGGAAGAGGAAAGGAGAAAGGAGGTTGTGCAGGGAGATTGCCACCGGAGCTGGTGCTCCATCGCAATTTTACCAATTATTATTATTATAACCAACTAAGCTTACGGAGCGGGCACGGTTGTATACATTTTACCTTAAATTCTTTTTCTTCTTCTTCTTCTTCTTCTTCTTAGTATCCAGTGTTAGGCCTGGTGGCCTGTTACTGTCTCAATCCATCTTCCTGATGGTCTTTCTACATCTCTCCTACCTCTGGGAATGGTATTTGAGAATTTTTCGTGGGCTTCGTCTTCATACTTAGTACATGGTTTGTCCAAGATGTTCTGTACGTTTGCATAGTTTGGAAGACTGGTTTGACGCTGAGTTCTTTAAGGATTTCATCAGATCTCTTTCTGTCTCGTAATGTGCTGCCAGCTGTTCTCCTAAAAAATCGCACCTCAGCCGCCATTAGCTTCCCTCCGCTCATCGCCTTTGTGGAGTGTCCAGACCTCGCTGCGCACAGTAAGGTAGGTTTAACCAGGATGTTATATAGCCTGATTCTTGTATGCCGCTGAACAAGAGATGGTCTGAAGGTGCTATTCATTATTCCTGTAACTTTCTTGATATTTTGTTGCATATTGGTTTCTAGGGTGTAGCCTAGGTATTTAAATTCACAACTTGTTCTATGGGTATTATTTCTATTGAAATTTTGGTTCTTTTGTGGTTTTTTCAGACTATTGCCATAACTTTGATTTAATTGACGGAAATCTCCATGCTGTACTCTTTTGCTGTCTTTTGGAGGTTATATACCGATCTCTGCAGGTCATCTCCTGATTCAGCTAAAAGCACTTGGTCATCTGCAAACAGTAATGTGTCCAGGTTGGTATGTCTGTCTATTTTGATTCTGCCGTGGGGTTTTTGTCCACAGCCTTCACAGAAGAGAACGAAATCGAAGTCCTCACCATTGAGCTTAAAAACTGCACAATCTCATCTTTATATAAACCACCCAGCAGTAAATTCACTGTCAAACCACCGTTTAATTTCCAAAATCAACATTTGCAGATAGTTATCGGAGATTGTAATTCTCGTTGTAATGCTTGGGGCTACGACTTCGATGACGAGAATGGCATTGCAGTAGAAGAATGGGCAGATGTAAATCAACTTACTATCGTACATGATCCCAAACTGCCAGCATCTTTCAACAGTGGGAGATGGAGACGGGGCTACAACCCTGATCTAATATTCAGTAGTAATCACATCAGCCAGCAATGTGTGAAGTCTTTCTGTAGCCCAATACCAAACACGCAGCACAGGCCAATAATGTGTGAAGCGTTTGCGACAGTGGGACCCCAGAGAGTTCCTATCCGCAGGAGGTATAACTTCAAGAGAGCTGACTGGTCCATGTTAACAGAAATATTGGATGCGGCTGTGTCTACCATTGAACCAACACCAGAATCATATGGCACATTCACTGCAACTGTGAAAAAATGCTCCAGAAGATTCATTCCCAGTGGTTGCCGATCATCATATATTCCGGGTCTCACCTCAGATCTAGCTGCCCAGTTCATGGTTTATAAATCACTTTTCCAAGATGATCCATTTGGCGAAAAGACAATAGAAGCTGGTAATCAACTTATCTCATCTCTAAGTGCAGCAAAAAGAGACCGTTGGATCAAAACATTAGAAGAGCTGGACCTGAAAAGAGATAGTCACAAGGCATGGAGACTTCTAAAACGCCTCAACAATGATGCATCGAAGATCACTGGACATTCCAAAATAAACGCAAACCAAATTGCACATCAGCTACTCATGAACGGGAAGGAGACTTATAAAAGTGGACAATCTAAAACACAAAGAAAAACGCACAGAAACAGTCAGGAAGATATGAACAACCTCACTGAGCCCTTTGGTATGTCAGAGTTGGAAAAGGTTATTCATGAGTGCAAAACAGGAAAGTCGGCAGGCCTCGATGACATACGATCAGAACAAATTAAGAACTTTGGATATAAAACCAAAGAATGGGTTCTACAGCTTTTAACAAATGTATGAGCTCATATCAAATTCCGAAGATGTGGCGGAGGACGAGAGTCATTGCGCTGCTGAAACCTGGAAAAGAAGGAACCAAACCTAAAGATTTTAGACCTTTAGCGCTCTTTTGTCATCTCTACAAAATATTTGAACGATTAATCCTGAACCGTATTCAGCCTGTGGTTGATCCAAAACTTATTCCACAACAAGCTGGCTTTCGTACTGGCAAAAGTTATACTGGGCAACTGCTGAACCTAACACAGTTTATAGAGGATGGATTTGAGACCCGTAAAGCCACGGGCGTGGTCTTTGTGGACCTGTCAGCAGCATACGGTACTGTTAACCACCAACTATTATTTGACAAGGTCTACAGTCTGACAAAGGCCACCGGATTAACCAAGCTCATCGCTACTCTTCTTCAAAATCGTAGGTTTTTCGTTGACTTTCAAGGACAGCGCAGTCGATGGAGGGTACAAAAGAATGGTGTACCTCAAGGTAGTGTACTGGCCCCAATACTTTTCAACATTTATACAAACGATCAGCAATTACATCCAGCTACCAGGAGCTTCGTGTACGCTGATGACCTAGCTCTAGCCTCACAGAGCACAAAACTTGAAGTTGTAGAAAGAAATTTGTCTGCTGCTCTTGAAGGCCTATCAAGCTATTATAGGGAAAATCACTTAAGACCTAACCCTTCAAAAACTGAAGTGTGTGCCTTTCACCTAAAAAATAGGAAAGCTCAGCGTAAGTTAAAAGTAATGTGGTCAGGACATGTAACACCCCAAAATATCTGGGAGTGACACTCGACAGAACTCTCACATATAAGAAGCACTGCATGAATTTCAAAATAAAGATCTCTACAAGAAACAACTTACTGCGCAAATTAGTTGGATCACAGTGGTGCAGTCAACCATAAACTATACGTACATCAGCAATGGTCCTTTGTTACTCTGTTGCAGAATATGCATGCCCAGTTTGGTACTCATCATCTCATACCAAACAGGTGGATGTAGCCCTCAATAACACCTGTAGGCTAGTGACAGGTTGCTACCCCAGTTGATAGGCTTTACCAACTTTAGGGCATTGCACCACCCAGTATCCGGAGAGAAGTGGCTGCGAACAAGGAGAGGACCAAAGTAGAACGGGAAAGCGCTCATCCACTGCACGACCATATACCACCAGCCCAGAGACTCAAATCCAGGAAAAGCTTCCTCAGAACATCACGGGAACTAATTGGGTCACCTGAAAAGGCAAGAGTACAGTTATGGAAAATGAGGGTTCCCAACATCTCTGGACCACTGACAGTTGCAGAGCGCTTGCTACCTGGTCATGCTGAGGACTGGAACGTCTGGCGGTCCTTAAATCGATTACGAACAGGAGTGGGCAGTTCCAAGGAAAACCTAAAGCCTTGTATCCACTTGAGCACGCTCAGGCGAATGAGCCGCTCATTGATTTGAGCACGCTCGCTTGAGCGTGCTCAAGGTAAAAGGAAATTTTGGTCGAACGAGCATTGTGCCGGTGCTCAGTAAACGCTCGGCTATTGACAGGTCGTCACGTGTGCGTATGGCAGCTGCAGCATTTATTATTATCCATGCAATATCAAAGAAGAAAGTACCAAGGTGGTGGATTAGGGAAAGTTATTGTCAGCGAAGAAATCATCTTAATAGTTTAATTCGCGAGTTGACATTTGAAGGAGACAATGAGACATTTCAAAACTTTACGAGAATGTCAAGAATTGATTTTGAACATTTGCTGTCATTAGTTGGACCTCATATTAAAATGCAGGATACGCATATGCGTGATGCGATCCCACCAGCAGATAAATTAATAATAACTTTAAGATTCCTAGCTTCAGGAGATTCCTACACAAGTCTGCAATATATGTTTAAAGTATCTAAACAAAGCATCAGCCGTTTTGTACCGAAAGTCTGTGATGCCATTGTTCAGTCACTCCAAGATTATATAAAGGTTGGTACCAATTTTTTATTTTAGTTACAAACATATATTTAAAGGTTAATTATCTCTTGTTTCATTTGGTTCACATTTATCCATTAAAATTTCATTCGATCAAAAGCAAACCATTTTGATACATAAACTTCATCTTGTGCCGAAACAAAATAATGAAGTATAGTCTATATGTATTTTCCAATGTATAATCAATTTATACGCAATTAGCTGCGAGAAACACTATTAAAAAAGACTTACCGCTTCCCGTTATAGAAGTTCTCTTCTGTTTCGATCGTTCCCGCCTGAAAGACCCTAGCAGGCTTGTAATTTTTTTCTTCACTTCATCAACACTACATTTTAATACCTCGCTAATTTCGCGCCAGGCATCATCTTTTTTAGTTCTACTGTAATATTGTTCATATGAGCTATCCCACAATACCCGTTTCGATTCGTAAGCATCAATAGAGTTAGACAAAGTTCATTATCCCACGTGCTCGCGCTCATTGTCGAAAACCAGCGTCCACACTGAGCGCCGAACAAACACTGGCTCGCCTTTGAGCATTCCAAAATACCGACAACCGATCGGCTCGCCCCGAGCGCGCTCGCTGTCGTTCGTTGCGAGCGCGCTCAGGCGTCCACACTTGAGCCGCTCGCTTCACTGAGCGGCTCATTCGCCTGAGCGTGCTCAAGTGGATACAAGGCTTAATGAGAAGGGGTTATACTGATACTACCAGTAAGTGCGAATTTGGTGAAGACCAAACGATGAATCATATGCTCGAGTGCCCTATGTGCCCATCATCCTGCAACAACGAAGACCTGTTTCAAGCAACACACAATGCGATTGAGGTTGCGAAGTACTGGGCTAAGTGTGTTTAAAGTTGTTGATTTGCACAATGTATTTAACTGTGTATTTTGATGTTTTTGTTACGAGAATAATAATAATAAAATTATTTTGTTTATATATATGCTGAATAAAAGTGGCAATAGACAACACCTTTGTCCCATTCCTCGATTAATGGATTTCCATTCCGACTGCTGTTGTCCGGTTCTAACTGCAATTTCATTGTGGCTATAAATGTTTCGAATTGCTTTTAAGATATTTGGTGGGGTGTTACTTTCAGCCAGAATTTTCCAAAGTTTTTTTCTGTCGATTTTATCAAAAGCTTTATTGAAATCAATAAATTCCAGGTGTGTTTCCAGATTAAACTGTTTCTTTTTCTCAATTAGCATCTTGAGTGTGAAATAACCATCTGCACATGATCTACCCTTCCTAAACACATTTTGTTTTTCTCCAAGGAGTGGTTCATAAAATTTTTGCAATTTTTATTTAATGATGGAGGAGTAAATTTTACAACCAGCGTTGAGCATGCTTATTCATATATAATTATTGCTATCTTTGACTTCGCCTTTTTTGTGAATTGGGATGACAATTGCCCGCTGCCAGCTTTGAAGTGGGTATTCTGCTTTCCAGATCCTGTTGATAAAGTTTAACAGCCGTTCTTTAAATGTCCTGTAACTGAATTAAAAAAGTTCCATATGACTGACTCCTTGCCGGGAGATCTATTACTTTTACAGGTCTTTAGCATGATTCTAACTCTTTATAATGAATGTCATCTAAACTGTTAAATTCTCTGTCTCTCATAGTTCAAAGCAGGTGATTTTACATAATACCTACAGGTTTGAAGCGGCCTGCCCTCTGCTAAAAAGGAACAGTGGCTCCGCGTTTTCTCCTCAGCTTGTTAATTTCGGTGGGACAAAACCTAGGTTTTTCTCGTTGGGGATGACCCCTTCGTTGATTCCGTGACTCTGTTACAAAACAAACAACAAGTGAGTCCGGATCCTGGCTAGGTCTAGTTATTACAGACTGTGTAAGTCAGAAAGAGACACTTTGTAAGGACTCGTGAGGTTTCTCATTAGATAAACATGCCTCGGCCGCCAATGTCATTGTCAACAGTGGCTTAGCTAGGTCAACAAGGGCCCCGGTGGAAAAAAATTATTTTGGGCCCTCAGACCTGATTGGTGACCTTTTTTTGCTTTGTGTTGTTGGTAGGGGCACCCTGAGCTAATGTTGGGGGCCCCTGAGTTGTGCTTTATTATTTAATTTTTATTTGAAGGTGGATTTGAAAGTAATATTAATAAATTAATTGATATGCCCATTAGCAGTGGTTGGGGACCCCATGAGCAGTGGTTGGGGGCCCCGCTGAACAGTGAGGTCGCCAGTTTGCCGTGAATGCCGTGGGCCCTCTGAACTGCACTTGGGGGTCCCCAGAGGTGCGCTTGGGGGCCCCCTGAGCGTAGGGGCTCCGGTGCACTGCACCACCTTGCCCCATAGTAGCTACGCCCCTGAATGTCAAGCATTAAACTTATTCATTCATGCCCGCGGAACTAACTAATCGTAATCAGTGAACTAGGTTCGTTGAACCAAACTTGAGAAAGCGTTGTCAGTGACATCAGGTAACCTTTTTTGCTGCTCAGTTACAGAGGATAGCGTAATTCTTGGTTTTAGGGGTCGTGCTGCTGCCAAAAAGTCGTTAGTAGATCCAGTAACCATCACCATCGTTCTTAGTGACACAATTAACGCCTTTTTTTTACTTTGGAACTGTGAAGGAATGAGTAACGGCGTAATGAACTACATTACAAGCTCTAGTATTCAATGAAGTACATATGGACCAGGTGAATGTCTAAGGAACATTATTTACCAGAGATTGCTGTATCACTAGAGATATCTCATGCCGTTAGTGTAATGATCTGTGACTGTCCTTCTTTGTTTAGGATCGGGATATTAATTTGAATCCAGTTATCGATGAACTACTGCTTCCACTACATTTTTTACAATAAAGGTTTGGAATAAATTATCTTCTGATTCCGCTAGATAATACTCCAGTATATAAAACAATAGTATGTAAAACTATAGTATATAAAACAGAAGTGAGTTATGTCATAATTTTAAGAAAATTACGCGAACTTTCATTAGTGGCCTGATTGAAGCACGGGTGGAATCCCATTGAACACTAGGGCCATGAGGTGGAGCGTCGGTTGTATTAGAATTCAGTTCTGCCTCCCCATTAGGGTAGGGGTTAGTGTGGCCACACGTGCAGAGAGTCACCGGTTCGAGTCAGGGGGATGGAAAAGTTAGTTTTAACTGGGTGTTTTGTTCATCTTGTGCCATTTCTACTCGAGGTACGTTAATGATATAAGTAATACATACACTTATTGAGAGAACACATATGCAAAATCGTTGCTGCCCGTAAAGGCAAATAACATTAAAAAATCTGTTTAGGTGAGTAATATACGTCAGTTTGTTATTATGCTACAAAAGTAATGGCACCAAATGGAGAAACGAAATTCTACTAGTCATACGATTTATGACTGCAAGCAGTAACATTGGTTTAAAGTCACCTGTCTGCAAAATGTATTATCTTAGTAGATGTGTTGCGCTATTTTTTTAAATTTTTTTTATTATTATTTTGTGTTTGTACATCGCCTTGTACTCTAGAAGGTTTAGAGAAAATGCCTTAAACCCCATTTGGCACTAATAGAAGACATATAGTGTCGGATCTATACCGGTACAGCTTCCATCATTCAGCGGAATGCTTTATTGTTACTGTTAACCTGCTCTTTACATGATGTTAGCGACAACAAATTTCAGTGAAAGGTATCGAAGTTGGATAATCGTGATGAGATAGCTGATCTTCCCAGAAGACTGTGTGTGGAATACGAAAGGGAGAGCTGATGGGTTGGGGGCGGGTCTCCTTGGAGGCGGTGCGTGCGTGTTATCTGTGACAAGGGCACGCCGCGCCGCGCCGGTGGCTGCCGGCCAGTAGGTGAAGGCCGACCTTACTGGGTCGCAGCTGGCAGCGCGCCGCTCGCTACTGACGTCACGCACAGTGCGCAGGCTGCGTCCGTCACGATGGATTTACCGACATTTTAAATAATTTTTTAATATAAAATCTTACTTTATATATTTTAAAAAATACTAACATTTTTATAGTGGACTGCGAAATCATTTGCCAGGCCGTCTTAGAGTTCGTCATTCCACAGATATAAAATTCAGATCTTGCCTTCAGAGTAGGCAGGGATGAACTTTCAGCACACTGTTTCCATTTGTTCCTGTAAATACCTTTGTAAATTTTCCTCAAATATTTCTAATCATAATTCCTTTACAATATCCTTATTTCTTGTTTTTGTGTTCCAGGGAATATAAATTATTTCACATAAATCTCATTTCTTCCAATGGTATCCTTACCCCGTTTTGCTTTCTGACAGTCCAGATGTGTTATAGTCGATGATGCTAGCGCATTTTGCAACCGCAGACTACTGCATTTGATTTACATGTGGACTTTGCAATATTTGTAACTTTTATAAAAATAAAAACAAAACAAAAACAAAAAAATAATAATAATTTCACCGTGTACCTTTTTCTCTCCTTCATAGCACTTCCTTTAAAAGTAAATATTTTAGATTTATCGATGCATGGATCAATACTCAATTTCCTCCTGAGAATTGCACAGTTCATAAACAAACCAACACAGCAGGCACTATCAAAAGGTTTACATGGCTCACAGATGGGTAGAAACATACCACTCTCTTCCCCCTTCTACCTTAAATTAGACCGTCTTTAATGATTCTGTAATCCAACAATAAAAAGTTAAATGACAAAAACTTGGTTCTTCCGAAGGCCACTGATTCTGTTTTTTTTTTTTTTTTATTTTTTTTTTATTGTATTTACGTCTCTCAACAGCGAGGTCTTTAGAGACGGGAAAGGATGTGGGGCAAGGATGGGGGCAAGGAATGGGAAGGAATTCGGCCATGGCCTTTTGAAGGAAGCATCCCGGCATTTGCCTGGAGTGATTTGGGAAACCATGGAAAACCCAAATCTGGATGCCCGGACGGGGATCGAACCGCCGTCCTCCCGAATGCGAGGCGAGAACGCTATCCGTTACACCGCCACGCTCGGTCTGATTCTGTTGTAATCATTTCCGTTATAATGTCTTTCTGCATCTGGGATCTGTTGCAGTATTGTGAACATGATAAAATCAAAAATGCCGATAACCGACAACCAGTCTTATTTCTGTTTAATTAGACTTTTTTTCTAATTTGCTTTAACATATTTCATTTAGGGTAGTTGGTTCTAAATGTTCTTTTTACACTCTGATAAGGTGTGGCTGAGCTGTAGGATGTGTGTTTAATAACACAATAATAATGACACCGAGCCTGGTTAGTAACGCTCCGGCCTGGGATTGGAGAGGACTCGGGATCAAATCCCATCTAGATTTCGATTTTACAAGATTTCCCGAAATCACTCTTCGCGAATGCTGGGATTGTTCCTTCAAATGTCATTGCCGAATTCCTTCCCACTTCTTGTCCTCAAATACTCTCCCCGCTCTGGCGACACGCACGTCGATGAGTATAAACAATTAACAGAAAACTCCCATTTATCTTCTATTACATTTAAGCTAAAGATTTTTATGAAATTATATTATGGTGCTCATGGTCACAATTTGATGATTTCTGGAAAACAGAAAAATATAGTTCGTTTAATGACAGGCATATAGATTTAACGTAGTCTCCAAACATTATGAACATACATATGACTTTCCGTTTACATAAATAAATTCTGACAACAAATCTTCTCGAGTTCACAGCCGGATTTTATTACAAAGCGACAAACTTTCGGCAACTAGCTCAGTAGCCATCTTCAGCTTGTCGCTTTGTAATAAAATCCGGCTGCAAACCCGAGAAGATTTGTTGTCATTTATTCGCCGGGAAAGCCTGCATTCACATTTAAAAAAATTCTTTCTCTGCTTCAGGTCATCGAGAACAGTTTCGTCAGCTGGAATATACGAGGGTACAAACATGTTTAGTATAGAAGTTAACAACGTTTGAACCGTTTCGAAATCTTTACCGCAATGTCTTCTTAACTTCACACATAGTACAACCTCATCTGGTATACAAAATTTCCACAGTAACTTCCGCTGGTGATTGCGGGTGTCACAAATGAAAATATCATCATGTATAATTAAGTACACTGGATATTGTACAATAACTGGATCTAAACTTTCGGCTCACATGCTGCAGCCTTCGTCAGAGATGCTATGTATCTCTCTCTGAAGAAGGCTGCAGCGTGTGACCAGAAAGCTTAGAAAGGAAAATAAATAAGGCAGCATTCTCGAAAAATCTAGTTATTAATAAAGGCGGCCGCCGAACCCTGAGAAATACACTTAGTTTTCTGCGCTACGGTTACAATGATAACCAATGCAATAGAACAGTGTTTTGTGTGTTGATTGGATTAAGGATGGTGAATCACTTCTTTTGATACTCACCGGATCACTAGGTCAGGAGCACAAACCTCAAGGTGCACAACACAACCCGAAACGGGTTGTGTTGTGCTAACGACTGCTGGATGCAAAAAGATCTGCTTGCTAGAGTGGGTGTCTTGATATTTAGGAGGCAAGCTGTAAACACGTATGTCCTATATCTTATTGAGAATTTGATCATTTGCCATTAACTGTATTAAACTGTAAACTATAACATGACATCACTTTGAATAAGTTTAAATCAACAGTTTTTTTTTTTTATGTGTTGTTGCGGAGAAGGATTGGCAGCTCTCTAAATGTGGGAAACACAGTTTTCTAACAACTGAAGTTTTGTGTTGAGCATGTGAATTTAATTCTATGTGTTAAGTTTAAATGTTAATCGTAGCTAATTAACTGGATTAGAAAATCATGAACACTTAAACAGGGCACTGAAGTCTTCGTTGTTAAAAGTCTCCAATTGAACCCATCTCGAAGAAACAAAATTTCCGGATTAAATTCAGCTTTTAACTATCACAGCGTTGTTTCATGTTTAGCATTTTTTAGTTGTTTTCTGTTAAGTTGTATGTTAGAGATTTATCTGGACAAACCAGCGCTCATTATTCACCATTATTAATCAACTAATCAGCACCATTTACTCAATTAGAAGAGGATATTTGACATAATCTAAAACATTCCATTCAGATAAGGCGATGAAAGAATTTACTATAGTCAGGATAGAAGACTCGAAAGATGGTCTTTAGTTACTGTGTAGGTGGTAACTGAAGGTTCTAACCAAAATGTGACAAGGATGTATGAGATCAGAATTTAGAGAGATACATGTCCTCCATTACCAAGTGCGAATATTTTAGGTGTGTTTTCAGTTACAATGACGATAAAATGCAATATCCGAAAGAATCTATACTACAATATCGTAAGCTCGCTCACTCATATAGATAGCTATTGGCCGCAGAACGATAACATCACGTTCCGGTATTTGCTCGCAAATTAATAGCGACCAGAAATGTTACTAGAATTCCCGCACAATTTAATAGCAACTGCAATGAAATGAACTGCCAGAATACATTCATTAAATTTGCTTTTCGTAGTATTTAATTTTGAAGTCTTTCCCTCCGTTGCCATTTTTCAATCAGTACTGACACGCTGCACGGCCATCATTAGTTATTTACATCGGACAGCAGACATGATTTACATCCGACTGAATGTTACGGCTATTAAAAGAAAAAAACTTGGGTGATTTTTTAATAGCGTTTAGTTTGGTTTTAACGTTGGATGTGTATTCACTGTTACTAGGGCACTTCTGTTATTTACTCTGCGATCTTTAGGTGCTTAGCGAGATCGTCTCTATCCGTGTTTAATGCTTTTATTATTATTACTTTCGTTTTAAATTCATTTCCTTGTTGTTGTTGTTGTTGTCGTTGTTTTTGTGACTTTAGGGCGCGTCGACAGCGAGGTCATTAGCGCCCTAACAATGACCAGCTAATACTTCAGATAAAAAGAATACTAAAATGCCATCTGCATGGTCGACCGTAAAAGGGTCGGTCATACAGACAGAAAAGAAAATAATTCACAAAAATAATACATGGCTTTAAAATGGCCACCAGGACCTCAGACCATAAAAAACTTGGATGGCTGTAAAGGGGCCAAACAAGTTCACAAAATAATTAAAAACACTACATGTCTCGCTGGCTGTATAGTGGCCAGCGAGACAGGAATTATAAAGATATAAAAATATAAAAAATAAACACAATGCAAATGGATGGGTGGCTGTATAGAGGCCACCCATACATCTTAAAACTAGACCGATCTGCCTAAAATATTAGGCAATAGACCGGCCAATACGCAAAATTTTAAAACACTCGCCACACTGCTGATCTCGTTGTTAAAAATGAGAGACAGATCGTTGGCCAGGCCAACGCCTGCCCCCAAGTCTAAAAACGTTGCTGTTGTTGCTTTAGGGCGCATCGACAGCGGGGTCAATAGCACCCTAAAATTTATCAGTTATTACTGTGGCTTAAGAATGTACTAAAATACTGTCTGCATGGTCGACTGTAAAGGGGTCGGCCATACAGACAGCAAATAAAACAAATCGTAAAATCTGACGTGGCCTAAAGGAGCCACCAGTACTTATCTGTACAACACCTGGATGGCTCTAAATAGGCCAGACAGGTTCCAAAGAGGATTAAAAACACTACATGTCTCACTGGCTGTATAGTGGCAAGCGAGGCATGAATTATAACAGTATAAAAAATAAAATCAATTCATATGGATGGGTGGCTACCGGTTCAGTTTCACCCGCCCCGGTTCGGGTGGGTCTTTGGTTACTGTCTGCTGGGGAATGGGACCGGGCTCGTCCACCAGCATTTCAGTTTCTTCTGGCTCCTAAGAAACAGACATCTCAGACTCAGCAAACTCACCAAACACCTCTTCGGCTTTCTTCTTCCTCGCCCTCTTTCCCTTGTTTTCCCTACTACCAGGTAACCTGGGAGGGGATAAAGAGGGGGATTTCACAAACTGAGTCGGGTCTGTCTGCCGAAACTTCCGGCCCCGAATCTTTTGATCACCTCCATTTGCACTGGTAGCAGATGTTGTTGCTTTTCCGGTCACTGCACGTGGAGGAATTGGAGGAGTGACTTTAACTGCTGTTGTTGCTGGTGGAACATTTACTGCTGCTGCTGGTGTGGTCGAGGTCGCAGACGTGCTGCTACCGACATCCACGGTTTTAGTCGTTACGACCTTAGCGGGTTTGGCACCGCATTTGCACTGACATGAGCACGTAGTGCTTGTGCCCATGTCTGCAACGGACGTCTGGGTAGCAACACTCTGCTTCCTGACGGGAGCTGAATCCATCTTAGCAAAACTAGTTGCAAAAATTGGGGTGGCGAGCGACTTGGCCTTCTTTTTAGCTTCCCCATAGGGAATCCGCTCTTTGGTCTTCAGCTCCTGTATCTTGCGCTCTTCAAGATACACTTGACACTCTCTACTCCAGGCCGGGTGCGATCCGGAGCAGTTGACGCACACCTGTGGTAGCATACAACTGACACCCGGCTCATGTGCCCCCTTGCCGCAATTCCCACAGGTGGGACTGTCCTTACATGACGCCGTCGTATGTCCGAACCGCTGACACTGAAAACAGCGCATCGGGTCCGAAACATACCGGCGGACATTCAGATTTAGATATCCGGCCTTAATATTCTTGGGCAATACTGGAGTGTCAAACGTCAGGACGAAGGTGGCAGCCTTTTCAATACTGCTATTCACCCTTCGTGTGATCTGACGTACCTCGACCACTTTCTCTGTTTTCCACTCATTCAGAAGCTCGTCTGTCCCTAAATCCATGACATAAAGACAGGTGACTACGCCTTTACTGGAATTTAGGGACTTATGGAGTTCGCATTTTACGGCGAACTCCCCGAGCTTCTGACAACTAAGCAGTTTGGTAGCCTGCTTACTGGTGTTTTTTTCCAGCAGCAGCGTCCCATTCCTCACCTTTTTAACTGAGTTTAGGGTACCTACAAGACCCTCTAGACCCTTAGAGATGTAGAAGGGTGACACCTTTTCAAAATTACCTTCTGCTCTTTCCAATGTAATAAAAGCGTTCGCAAGCGAACAAGCTTTTCTGTTACCTTCGCTTTCAGAGGCGGGGGAGCTGTCAACCCTTACCCGCTTCTTAGATCTGGGTCTATTGGGATTAGTCTGCGGCACACCCGTACCGCAGGATTTGTTGGTTTTGTTGGAAGACTGAATTTTGGTCCCACGAGTAAAACCAATTTAAAAGGAAGCGCTAATACAACAGGGGTGCGCAGGTGCCCCTGAGGTTGCGCGCTAGCGAGTGATCTTCCTCTCACCCATGCACCTCCTCGGCACGTGTCTGACCTTGAGGTTGAGGGTTTTTTATAGCGGTTTGTTCCGTCCTCACGATCCGGGCGATGAAGCCAAGATCCCCGTTCTCCTAGGCACACAACGTTCCACCGTCATGCCCTACGGTGGTAGTTGAAGCATGGTAGGAGTTTACGGTGTGGGGAACTTGAGGCGCTCACAAGTTTCCAGCTCGGGCACCGCGGGTTCGCCAAACCTGTACCTGGCACTTGCGTACCAGGCCCCTGCGGGGAAATTCATTGCAACGGCGTAGAAAACTTTAATTTAAACCATTTCTGTATCAATTTTGCTTTGTTAACTTGGCTGCAGTCTGAAATTTGTGTCGGAAACTATAATGTGATGAATGCGATACATTCGTTAAAGAGGTGTTTGTGTGTGGTAGTGGTATCGTGTCTCCTATCGTGTACTATGGTGGTTAGATGTCGGTAGCTATGGTAGTGTGGGAGATATGGTGGTTGAAAGTGGTCGACCTGCGGCACTTTCACATTTCTACCAAAAACGTATGTGTCATGGTGTATCACTCTTTAGCCAAAACTATCTAGCGCAGATCACTGGTGTTTGTGTGTGGTAGTAGCGCAGAGTCACCCGTCGATAACAACGTTGGGCGAATTTCGGTAACTGTGGTAGTGTGGGAGATATGGTGGTTGAAATTGGCCGATCAAGGATATTTTGTATTTCAACGAGAGATATGTCTCTCCGTATATGTCACTCTGCTGCCACAACTACATAGCATAGACCATTGGTGTTTGTGTGTGGTAGTGGTATCGTGTCTCCTATCGTGTACTACGGTGTAGATGTCGGTAGCTGTCAATCCAAATTCTTTACAAACACGAACGAAGTCGTGGGTACCAGCTAGTATAAGATAAAATTGAAGAATTAATCCAATAAGGGAAGGGGTAGGAAAATCTAATAGTCTTGGGTGATTGGAATTCGATAGTGGTAGAAGGTAAAGTGGAGAACACTATAGGAATTTTTGGTCTCGGAGAAGAAAATTAACCTGGAAGCAAGTTGTTAGGATTTAGTGAAAAATATAAACTCGTCTTGGCGAACACACTGTTTTAGAATCATGCACGAAAGATATACACCTGAAAACGTCCAGGGGATACAGATAGATGTCAAATAGATTATATCATGGTCAAACAAAGATTCAGGAGTCAAGTTATAGACTGTAAAGAATACCCAGCAGCTCACGTAGACTCTGACCACAATCTGATAGTTATAAAGTGCAGACTGAAATTAAAAAATAATTTAAAAAATGGTAAAAAAGAACAGTACAAGCAGAACAGACTGGAAGTGAACAAATTGAAAGAATCTAACACGAGAGAAAAATTTTCTGAGAAGGCAGACGTGGATCTAACAAATAACTCTGAAAGAAGTTCATTTGAAGACGAATAGAATGCATTGAAGAGAGAAATAACCAAAACTGGTGAAGAAACATTAAGCTTTAAGAAAGAAGTCGCCCCGAAAAAAATTGTTTTTTTTTTGTTTGGAGTTGATGGATCGTGAGAAAAGACACAAAAATGCTCAGGACGAAGCAGGAAGAAAGCAGTACAGACATTTTAGAAATAAAATAAAGAAGAAATGCCAAAAAAAAAGCAAACAAAAGTGGCTGCAAGAAATATGCGAAAAAGTAGAAAAGGAAATAGTCATCGGTTAGGTGGATGAGGCCTATAAAGAGATCAAACCAAATTTCGGAGAAATTAAGAAAAGGTGTATAAACATTAAAGCTCCTGATGGGAAACCGATGGAAGGAATATTCAGAGAAACTGTATGATGAAAATGATTTAAGCAACAGTCTACTGGAAAAAGAAGGCAATGTCGACATTGATGATGTTTTGAGAACAGTATTTGACAAAGCTTTGAAAGATCTGAAATCATATACGGCAGTTGGAATAAAGATTCCTGCAGAACTTTTTAAATCCCTAAAAGAAGATGGAATGCAAAGGTTATTCAAACTGATATCAAACAGTTACGAAACGGGAGAGATTCAAACTAAGTTTAATAATAGTATCATCGTCACCCTTCTGACAAATGAGTCTAACATTACATGCTTTAAAATTATTGACCAGATTAATATACAGAATTATAGAAAGGATAATAGAAGAGAGAGTAGGTGAAGATCAGTTTGGGTTTAGTAAATACTCCGATACAAGAGTAACAATTCTGGCTTTAAGAAAAACAAAGATACTTTTATGTCATCTGTTGATTTTGAAAAAGCTTTTGATAATATTAAATGGGACAAAATATTCAAAATTTTAAAGAATTCAGGTGTAAAATACCAAGATAAAGGAATACTTGATAATCAATATAAGATCCAAGTGGTTATGATAAAAGTAAATAATCAAGAGAGACATGCATCAGTTAAAAAGGGTGTGAGACAAGGTTGTAGTCTATCTTCACTAATATTCAATTTGTAAGTGGTGGAAGCATTAAAGGAAGTGAAAGAAAAATATTAATGTAGCATAAGTGTTCAAAGGGAAAAAAATCAGTGTGTTACGATTTGCTGATGACATTGACCTGTTAGCAGAACAGACTGAGGATACTGAGAAGTTACTAAAGGTCATGAATGAAATACTGATGGAAGATTTTGGACTATATATAAACTAAAATCAAGACAAAAGTGATTAAATGCAGAGAAATGATAGCAGTAATAGTGAATTGTATATGAAAATAGAATCGGATGCGATAGAAGCAGTAAACGAACTCTGCTACTTAAAAAGTAAAATTGCAACTGATGGCTGAAGCAGGAAGGAAGATTAGCAATAGCAAAAAGAGCCTTCATGAAAAAAACAAATCTTTTAGTTTAAAATATTGATATAAGACTCAGAAAGAACTATTTAATATTCTGTATGTAGTAGCAAAACATGTACTTTAGGAATAACAGAAAAAATGAAAAGAAAATTACGTTGACAGATAAAGTATGAAATTAACATATTTTGGAAATGAGGGATGAGAAAAGAAGTTTGTGGAGGAGTTTTACAGAAAGGACAGGATGGTGAGACTCATTTTAAGACATGCGGGATTGGTTAATTTTTAAGTGGCAGGAACAGTCGAAGGAACAATCGGTAGAGTAAGACAAAGACTGTAAGCAGATACTTGGAGATGGAGATGAAGAGATTCGCGCTAGATAGGAAGGATTGCATCAAACCAGCCAAGCCGACATTCTCCAAGTAAACAAATGAAAAAGCCATCAGTCTAAATTTGAAGTTCATGTGAGACGCTTATTTACCCCAAATGTTGTATTTAAAGTTTTATATAAACTGCTGATACTTTATGTTTTAGTGTTTTTCTCGCTAGTAAATCAGCGTACCGAATTTTTTGGCAATCAAATAAGGTTTTTTGTTATCTCCTGGAAAGTTAATTGAATAAAATTTGCATATTTTAATTTAATAATTTTCTCATGTCACCAATCCAGAAATCGTTCACTAGGCTTGTTGAAGCTGTTCCAGAGCTCCATTGGCTGTAAAATTTGAGGGTTGCTTATTATACTCTGCATTTCACCATAAAATTTTGGATGGCAGAGGGCGCTTTGTACCAAAACGATTTCCACCTATGCATTCCAATCCTAGTGAAGAATGATAACATACAAGCGTCAGCGTAGCACCTAATTCTGCCGATTTTATCTCTCTTGTCACTGAACCCTTAATATGTTCACGGGCGAAGTCGCTTAAAGGTGTGTGTTCGCATAATTGCTAATAAACCCCATTCTAATCTCAGCACCAAGTCGGTTACACTGTCGTTAGGGCTACAGCAACAAAATAGACATTCACTTATTTAGCCACGCAGGCGCCCCAGATGTGGTTTTAGTCATTCTGTCATCTAACTTACTTCATGGATAGGCCAAAAGCCTCCGAGTTTTCTGACCATCTCTTCGTGGGTCTGTACGGCAAGTTTCGGAAATCGGTAACTACCCGACCTTAGAAAGTAGTCCTTCCAATTATCCATTTCTTAAAAAAATTTATCATTCAGATGCGAAATATTCAGTAGTTGTCTTATTTCTTCACTCATTTTTCTACCTTTCAGGGAATATGCATAGGTATAATTTCATTTCGGAAGATTTAATTTTATTTTTGTATTGTATTTTATTTACCCACGTTTCACTGCCATACATCAGAGTCGGTAATGCCATTATTTTATAAAATTTGAGTCTCGTCTCGGGCCTTACCTTTCAGTGTTCGTCGAATTGTTCCACACATTCCTAGAAATCTATATTTTTTTCACTTCGTTATCTTTAGAGATCGAATCTTTATGACCAAAAAATAGAGAAATGTGCAGGCAAATATGACCTAAAAATGACAGAATATGACCAAACATTTAAATTTACTATACATCAAAACATGCTTAGTTATACATCATTTAATTTATCAAGTAGTGTCGCTTTCACGTAGACAGCATAATTTGCTTCCGAGCGCTCACTGCACAAATGGGAAATTAAATTTTAAATCGCTTTGTTGAAGTCACTTTAATTGCACATAATTTACAAAAAATAACTCTTTTGTCTGTACTAAAATACTCCTTCCAAATTCCTTTAGGTAACTCCGTAACATTGTACTTTCAGAAACAGCAGATTTAACAATGAGTGAGGAATTATTTTCAAAAGTGTTGGTGACATATTGTCTCTGAATGAGATATTGATTGATGCTTCTGCATTGTTGAGATTAAAAGGTGGGCGGAACATTAACATTTAGAGAGTGGCAATAATGTAAAACTGTAACTCTTGACCCATGAATTCTGACCAATTCAGTGACGATTCGTTTTGTATAATAGGAGTAAGGTTCAGCCAATAATTATCTTGATTTCTTCTCATCTATAACTTCTAGTGAATTCCTGGTATTATTAAATATTAACAGATTTTTCCTGAAAATATGACCATAAATATTATCGTAATGTGACAAAAACTAGGAAAATGACCTGAATATGGATTTATATGCTATATAAAATACGTAAAAAATACAGTCAGAAGCGTTCAAGTAGTGTTTAATTCAGCATTACAGTTCAAAAAGAAGGCAGGGAAAAATATGACTTTTCCTAAAGATCCCAACTCTAGCTATCTCCATTAAAGTATAGTTTACAACAGAAGTAGGTAGTGCTTGATACTTGCTCTATTGGTTAATTTACAATCATTATTTTGACTCTGATAGGATATTTCTGTCATCTAAAATCACAAATTGTTTCAGGTTTTGTGCAACACAATAAGTACAGCATAACATTTCATTTAAATCACCTGTGTTAAGCTGCACACAATGGCTGACCATCGGAGCGAGAACCTAGTATGGAAACGAGTATGCATGCTTTTGACACTGCCGCTAGCGTTCTGGCCCCGCATTCAGGAGGACGGCGGTTCGAATCCCCGTCCGGGCATCCAGATTTGTGTTTTCCATGTTTTCCCAAATCACTCCAGGCAAATGCTAGGATGCTTCCTTAAAAAGGCCATCGCCGAATTCCTTCCCATTCCTTGCCCCCATCCGTTCCCGTCTCTAAAGACCTAGCTGTTGAGAAACGTAAAGCAGTTTAAAAAAAAAAAAAAAGACACTGCCGCAAACAAGAAGCCGCTTTGGAACCAACAGATGTGTCACGTGACCACTGGTAGCATCCTGCACAGTTAATTAAGCTGACAGGCACTGCGCTGTAGTCGCTTACGATACTTGACTGTACTCTTGGTCGTTCCGACTGAACCTTAACAGATAAAACATTGCTTCACGCATAGAGAAAATTTCCTCTTAACTCGATCCAGTAGTTTTTTCTTGCTGGGACATCGTCTCTAATAATATGGATATTACGAAGGTTATTTTAACATTTTTCCTCTTTTTACTTGATGACAACAGCGTTTGATTGTAAAATCAGCATTACAGCGCTTCACACAGAGCATGTGACACTCCCACCCTGCCATGTGAACCGCGAAGTTGATCTAGCTGCCCCCTATTATTGTTGGGTTTAGACTCCTATTTTTAGAATATCTAGCGAAAAATGGCTAGGGAACAGCGTTTGTTCTCACGCTGCTTTGGAAGGCCTAGAATGGGTTGCATTTCGTGACAATCAAAAGTCTATTGCCACTTATAAAAGACATCAATGCTTTCATAACCAGAGTATATATCTGTTTTCTTGAAAGTGTCTACGATTATTTAAGTACATGCGCATCCCTAATTCAAAGAGATCCCGCATATGGGTAAAGATATAGTGGTAGCCTCTGTGAAGGGATTCCCGGATGTAGAGTTCCGTATTCACGCTGAAAGACCTCAGCATCTCAGCATTAGGTCTCCATAATCTGGCCGCCTTACTGTCGAAGAAGATTTCTTACTAATGGTCACCTGGAAGCTGTATGGGTGGGCATGAGTATACGGTGTGAAACTACATGGTAAAATGACGTAAAGCATGTAACTTTTTAAAATAATACGCAATTATTTCCTTAAATGGTATTTATATAAAATTAAATGCTAGAAACATCATCCTCAGCAAATTATACTGATATGATAACTAAACGTGGACTGAGGTATTTTTAAAAAGAAAATAAAATGCTTTCTAGGTCATTTAACCGTCATGAGTCTCTTAATTATTTTCCTCACTCATATAACCGAATTCAAATCTTACTTTTTCATATCAGATAAATACAACATTAAATTATAGCCGAGCATAATCCATCCCTAAATCCTAAAGATGAGTCTTCTCAATTATCACATTCACTTCAGTCAATTACTTTTTTATTGGGAGGAGGTTTAAGGGATTGTTGATGGAAATGTATGGAGAGCAGGACTGGGATATCAGCACAGAATAGGAGTCGATGTCACATGGCAACAACCAAAAATTCTTCCCCTCAAATCACGCAAATACGAAATTTGGATAACTAGACGGTATTTGAAGCCCCTATCGAGTGCAAGGTGAGAAAGGTGTCTCTCACCAACCTAGCTAGATAATGTCATTCGACCACAGCAAGCCTAGTGGCGTACATAGACGCATCCAGCAGGACCCCGTCTGCGTACTTGTGCGAGCGTGGCGCCTTCCAGTACAGTTGACGGGACACGAATGGCGGAAAGCCGCGCCGTGCAGGCAGGCAGGCGTGGCGAAAATTTATGAAACGCGGCCGTGGTGGTGGTGGCAGCAGCCCCCACCAGCGTGAGAGCGGGCTGGTACCGTTAACAGGGAATCTGCAGTGGAGCACAGCGCGGCTACAACTGGGACACGGCGGCCCATTGCCGTCGCGGCCGCTAGCCATGCCGCAAGCCGTCGTGAAGACCCTGCTGGGCCGCGCCCGCGCCCGCACGCAGGATCACAAGCCGCGAGCCCGCAGCCCGCCAGCCAGTAAGTCGACGCCGCGGGTGTCCTGCACGATAAGTTCTGCCATACACCACGATAATCAGTTGAACTGAAAGGCGAACTTGATGCTGCGACAACACCTCACCGACTAACCAGATAAGACGTCATCTAGCTAGCTGTTACAGCTATATGATGTCAACAGTGCCAGGAAAATTTATGACTGCTATATCTGTTTTTTAAGTGGCTTCTGCCGTGGTCTCGCAATTCTGGTTCTGACAAGTACCGAGCAGCTAGCGGACACATATGAGGCCCGTGCGGAAGCTGCTCTTATATGAGCCAGAATTGCGAGACATTCACGCATGTTGTCGCAGCTTCAACTTCAGCTTAATACTTCACCTGACGAAGAAGTGGAGGTAGCTGTCTAAACGTCGTGTATGGCAGAACTTATCCGGCAGAGCAACCGAGGAGAATTTTTATCAGCTGTACGCCGGGAAATAATCAATTGTTCATAACAGTCACGAGTTATTGCACAGTAATACAAGCGGTATTTTGCTGAGCAATCTGTTTGTACCATAAAGCTGTTGAAGTACTATTAGTTTGCTATAAAACTTTGTTATGTTTGTGAAGGAAGACACAGTGACGGGATTAACGAGCAATAAATATTTATCTCTCTGTTTTTGTTTCTGCATCGCTTTTACTTAAATGTTGATAATCACTGGCTTTTATCACGTTTCGTTTATGTATTGAAATGTTAAATATCGGAAGCGACTAAGTTGACGGTAGTGATAATATTCTAAACCTCCCACGATAGTTACCAGAATTGTAGCCAGACGTGTGTTTGCTATCAATGGTTATTTGCAGTCATCATTTTATTTATTTGATGTATAAGAAGAGAAAATACTTTGTACCACAAAGCAGACATCTACCAGAGATACAAAAGAAATTGATGGGTGGCTAACTTGTCAACAGAACATCAGTGCCTAAAAACTTCTTAGCAACTATTTTTCGTGAAATGTTAGCTACTTAAACGTTTAACGACAATCATACGATATTTCAGAATTAACAAACTAAAGATGAAAACATGTCATCACTCAGCATGAATACACCATCAGTGACTATTTACTGTTATACCATGTCGCTGATGGAAACATCATGGACATGCTTGATTTCTTGAATAATTAGCAACAGAAAAGTCAATCATATCTGACGCGTCAGTCAACACCGACTAATTCCTGCAAACTTTAAAACAAGTAATAAACGCTATTTTTCCACATTTAAGTCATCAGTTTTTAATGTTAAGCACGGCTAGGACCCATGTGAACAGGAATATATTGGTTCTGGTAGGAACGCCTACTGTTGGTCACAAGTAAACACAAATTCACAGAAACTAAATTAATTATTTATCCATTTCAGTAAAACGGCGAGCGATTAGATACATGCGATTAGATACATGCGATTATCGTCTGAAAAGTTTTCGACCTTGACAACAGCTGCGATAATATCCGCAAACTGTGAAATTTTAAAACTCTCGAAAAATATCGTGATCATCACTTCGCAGAAACAAATAAGAGATTGTTTCTGTAAAATTAATCGTTATTTCAAAACACAATAATCTAAAAAATATTCCATGATCGAGACCAAGAACTTTTAAGACTATTCTGTGTTCAGTGGAAGAAATTATCAGGGATTAATAATGCCATGTAAATAGTTCGTTTAAAAATAATTCTCTATATTAAGCCGCCTTCATAAGGTCTTAACCCATACACACGAAAACAAGAAGACCTGCTCGCAAACTTCGTTTGGTTATTTTCGAATAGTAATAGGACCGTGTGTGTTCAGACTGACAGACCCAAGAAACTATAGTCGCACTTTATTTAGGTCCGTGTCTATGAACGTAATAAGTACATAAAATAGGGACCACTGAAATAAGTAATTTATTTCTCATTGCCAAGACAACAATTGTAGCATCTTAGAATATCATTTACTAATTTCATTTCCCTCAAAAATATAGCTGCTCTCTATTCAGGGTAGCTCCTATTCATTTGCCTCTCTTTGAAAAGCGAATATATTTGTCTAGGGGAGAAGCCTCTAGATTGGTTATTGGTCGCCTAGGTATATCTTCTAAACAGATATTCGCCGTTTCAGGATCACCTAGAAAGAGATTTCAAAATGTGTTGCTGTGTGTTCGCGACAGTAAGTTTATAACAACATCGTTACCGTATTCACCATTGTATGATTACAATCAAGACAATAATATTTCTGCTTTTCAAGACCAACGTAGCTTTAATGTATGAAGATCTGAAATTACTCTTAATCGTTCGTATAAACCCTCTTCTAAGTCCTTTTGATTAAGGCGAAGGACGGATTGAAGGAACAACCTTATGTGAATCATGATACGTGATGCGCTTATAGAACATCTCATTTACATTTGTCCAGAAGTGTAGGACAGTGTATCTGTATATAACACTACTGTTTTTAACGAAGTTTTATTTAAAAAGTCGATGTAATAATTCTAAAACCTTTAACGTGTGACTAATATTAGTGCTGTAGAATGCACCAGTTTGCAGCCTTTTATCCACCCTATTGGCGCTAAAAATAAGTGGTACCCCAAGGCGCATGGCTCCTTTCAGCTGGACAAGGTAGCGGTGAACAGACCTTTCCGATTCAATCCTTACTTTTCCCTCGTTTTTTTCTAAACGAGGAATCGTGTTTACTACAGAAAAAAAACTGTAAACGTACTACGTACGCCATTGGTTCATAATTGACACCACGTAAGATTGCTGGTCTAAGGTAACTGAAAAAGTACGTCAGCCTCAACTCCAGAAGACACAAATTCTTCCGAGAAAACTAATTTCTGTGCTACTCAGCCAGCCTGAAACAAGTATTATGGTCCTGAGGAAATCCGGTCAGCTAATATTCCATCCACCATTGAATAATCGAGTCAACAAATAGGGTTTAGATAGCATGGAAGCAAGTATGTTTTGTTTTCCAACAATTCTTTAGCAAAATGAACGAGTAATGCAAAAATATTGCAAAAATTCTGTCACTACTATCTTGCAAGAAACGCCTTGTGTGCGGTCTAGAATAATAATCGATTTATTTTTATGGAAACAGGGATCATTTAACTCCTATTATCATCATCTGAGACTCGGCTAGTTTCGTGTCGACGAGCACAATTAAATAGACGGTTACCAGTGTTTTGCTACGTTGATAGGGCCGTAGCTTGCTACAAACAGGTAATCGGGAGTACACAACTTGTGGACAGTGCTGCAGACCAGTAGGTTCTGTTAGTCTTGAATCAGTTGAACACTCACCTGAGTTTCCAACCCAGAGCTTGGTTACATACTGCGGAAGAAGGCGAAGTTAGCCAGTATGTCAGAACTCTTTTTCCTCAAGTTCTTACAGTTGAAAGTTAAATCCAATCCCTCCAGCGTCTTGGCGTATCTCATATAAACAAAGCAAAGCGCGTGCAAATTGCTGACCACGCCGTCGAATTTTTAAGACGGGTGCCTTAGCCACAGAGCTACCAGACCATTCACTGCATGATATGCTGGGGTCCTCCAAATGTTTTACATTCATTCTATTGTAATACTTCAAACGACGGTGAGTAGTTTGAGTGATCAGTTCAAACGACTAATCTCACTAAAATATTAATTCACAGTTCAGTCTTACAAAGAGAAACCGCAAACCAATGATAAGCGTTCGCTTCTAGTTCATTCGATTGTCAAATTTGCTAATAACCCACAGTTCTATGTCTCCCGAAATACAAAGAGAATATTCTTAATGTCTGCAGTTAACAATTAGTGAATATTTCTACCTGCCGATAAAAAGTCTTCTTCAGCTTACTGCGAGTAAATTATTTTAAGCTGCTAATTTTATCGCTTCTGTTTCATTCACTTCATTTATTCTTAAATTAAAATATTTTTCTAATTCAGCTACGGTATACGGTATACATTTCGTCATTTAATTTTGTAAAAAAAATATATTTTTATTGCTTGATTCACATTCAGAGACAGTAAAGCGAGCAAATAAAACTTCATTTTGATGATTTGAAAGAATCATCACGTTTCGGAGTTCCTTGGAGTCATAACTGGTTTAGGAAATATCAGCATGCAAATACTTTCAAACTAATTTTTGTTTTATTATGCAGTGTTTACGTTTTTAATTAGTTAATTTTTATAAT
This sequence comes from Vandiemenella viatica, assembly GCA_031002005.1. NCBI lineage: Eukaryota > Metazoa > Arthropoda > Insecta > Orthoptera > Morabidae > Vandiemenella > Vandiemenella viatica. Next base: position 344,734,578 of record JARYHS010008074.1, read on the forward strand.
TTGATTTTTTACATTAATGTGGATAACATTTTCCTACAATTAGGGCAGAAAACTTGTAAATTTATGTAAAATGTGGCAATATACCCTTGTAAAAGATCTCGCTGGATGGTCCTTTCAGATAATGCTGATTTTAATTAGTTATTAACAGGTTACTGTAGTCCGGTCGCCAGGTGATTTTACCTTTCACCAAAGGATAATAATTAACACAGCTTGAATTTATTAAATAGTTCCATGAAATAGTAAAACTGATGACACACTTTTCATCCATCTATATTTATCTCGGCGAAATCTTCATAGTAAAAAACAGATAGGAAAGGTATCAGCTTCGTTACCGAGCGTGGTGGGTCGGCTCTGGCCTTGCATTTGGAAGGACGGGCATCCAGATTTGGGTTTTCCATAGTTTCCCCAAATAACTGCAAGCGAATACCGGGATGTTTCTTTCAAAAGTGCATGGCTGATTCCCTTCCCGTTCCTTGTCCCAGTCCTCTCCCGCTTTTAATGACCTCGACTCGATGTTAACTAGGCGTAAAGCCATAACAAAAAAAAATGAATCCTGTAACTTCTGGAAAACAATTTCCAAAACTTCTGAAGCTCGCCATCTCCGCAAGCTTAAACAGTCGCTGGAGAAACATCAATAAAGGATGCCGCCAGACGTTACTTGAGCGTTAGCAATTCTACTGACGCCGGCCTCGGTAGCCTAGGGGCTCCACATTCCGAGGGTCGCCGGTTCGAGTCTGGCTGAGGGCTTGGGTGTTTAAGTGTTGCATGTGAGTGTGCTTGTCGTTACGGATTGCAATCCAGCAAAGCGGGATCCCGCAATCCCGCGGGATTCCACACCATTGAACAGTCAGGCGGATCCCACAAAAAATTAAGCGGATCCGCAATCCGCAAAATGCGGCGAAAACGTGCGTCAGTCTGCGTGACTCGCTGCCTCACTCGGTCTCTATCGGTTGTACTACACTGTTTGCCTGTACCCTTGTAGTTGGTATTCGAATCGTGTGAACGTTCGTCATTCGCAAGTAAATAGATCCAATTTTACGTATTTGTTAAAACATATGTTTCTTTTGAGTACACACTTCTATAATCTGAGTTATGTTGCGTATTTAGTATGATTTTCTAACTATGAAGTATTTTTTATGTGTCGCACACGGTATCTGAACTACACAGTTAAAGCTTTTTATTCATGGTTTCATTATTCCCATTTTTTTTTATTTGCAGATAAAGTAATTTTGACGACTTCCTGTATTTGTGGCTGAAAATTTGATTATTCGTTGATACGAAACTAATGTTATCGTAATTTTAACGATCGCATACCAATTTATTTAGCAGCTATCAAAAGGCAATTGTAAATCCTTTGACTTTTTGTTGTCTTGACTGCTACCTCAATGCTTTTGAAACAAGTGTTCTTTGACAAAAGCCGCCTGCTTACATGTGCCGTTCTAGCTTTCGATTAATCCCTCTTGGGATGATTTGGTTAATCGCCACAACACATTAGTTTTTAGTGAATCACATGCGTCCTTTCAACTCTTTATTTCGACCAAAGGCAAAAAAAAAGTTCACGGGTGTTTCGCCGAATTGTGTTGTACAAACACCATATTTCCACTTCTTCCTCCGCCGTCTTTCTCACGTGTCAAATTTCATGTTTTTACAACGAAATCCGGCGATAAATCCTTTCTTACTAAAAAGAAAATAATTTCCATTCTAGAACAGTCATTACGCCACTTAAAGTAAAACTGAAATACTTAACAGTTTACGTCTTGCTAAGTAGTTTCTTTTAATGACAAGGAATCAATCATAAGATCAATCAAGGTATCAGCAGACATAATAATGAATTCCAAAAAAATAATTCTTGTAAAATAGGCCAAGTCTCAGCAAAAAACTCAGCATCACGCTCTCCAAATTGCTGAAAATCGTCCTGAAAACACTGTGGCTTATACAACCTTTGTACGTAATTACAAGCTTTCAATTAATATTTCACGCATTATACTACGTCTGATCATATTACACATCAATTACAGTTTCATCTCATGAAAGGAATACCCATTCACTTGAGAAAATATACATTTTAAAAAGTAATTAACTTTCATCTCTCTATACTCAATTCCCAATATTAGAACTCACAGAAAGCTGGGTTTGAGGGCTGTTATGCCGTACTTAACAGATTGAAATAATGGTGTTTGCTATCATAATAATCTGCATATAAGTTTGATTACTATTTTTAAACAGAATTAACTCATGCAACTTCAAATGTAGCTGCTCAATAATATTCTGGTTCGCCTGAGATTTAAATTTACTGCCTCCACGTGACGTGCCCTAATTAGTGTGGCGCTTATAGGTAACGTTCCAGTTTACCGCTAGTTAGTCCACTGGTTACTGGAAAAGTTTCCGCCGGGCCAGTGACCTGTCCCATGGTGGACACATTTTAATTGCGCCAAATCACTGTCGATTATTTCTCAAGTATCAAACAATCGTTGTTTCATAAAATATGTTTTAAATACTTTCCTTACTCTCCCATAGCATGTTTCGCTCCCACCCACTTAAGAAACGAGGTCATTGACTTTATGCTATTCATTTTTTTGCAGTGAATTAAAGCCGCAAACTCGCGGTAGTTGTAGTAATTTAATTGAAGCTGGCAGTCATACTCAGGGTTTGGGAAGAATTACACATCTGCTCGTACAGAAACAAATTACTGGATTGATCGCGTCTATTAAGTGTGTTCCAAATAAACAATTTCAATTGCTTGGTGAAATTGAAAGTAATAATTAGACAATCATTTCAAAAAATTAATGTTATAAAGTAAAAACTTGCTTCTTCGTCATAATTATGCTGCGTGCTATTAAATATCACTTTCAACAATAAATTCCAAGTTGACACAATATCAGAAAAAATATCTATCTATGAGAACTGTGGTAAATGATCTTCTTCATCAATACTTGTTTCATATTGAGGAGGATGGTATCATTTTTAATGATAGAGCTAAAAGCATAAAGTTTTAATCTTAAATGAAAAATATAACATACTTATAATTTATTATATAATATTAAAATTTGTTGTTTATATTTTTCTACTTTCTGAACGGTAATATTAGTAAACCTTAAGTACTTGAAACATGAAGTGAATCAAATATCATAGTGAAATGACTATGGAAAACCTACTAAAATCCACATTCAAGCTTTCATGTATTATCTGTTAGATGTCTTCATAGTTACTTTTACAAATTCCAATGCAATTTAACAGCTGCTAATTTCTTTTGGTTGTTGTAAAAGAATCCACAATCTTTTACCTATGCTAATTCTGTTTTCCGAGCAGTGGCAGGTATTACACACAATTGAGCCCATATAGCTCCAGTATCTTTGGCTTTATATTATTCGTTTATGGATAATGCTGAAGCTGACTTGCATCAGGATGCTACGAGAATCAGTTTATAATTACTATCAATCACAGTGCAAATACTACTACAGAAATTATGTATTACATGGTTATGAATGATTCAAATACTACTGTAGAGAAATTAAATTTCATAAAAATGAATTTTTAACCGGCCACAATACTCCAATGTCATAATTATCAAATGATAGCTAACGCAGGGATTGTTATTACGCACCTTTGTATCTCTATCCACACTTGTCAGGCATATTTCAGTGCAAAGTATCCACTCGATTTTTTTTAAATTTGACATTTTTTTGCAAAAAGTATAACAAATGGACACAGTTAAGAAAGGTATTTCATCAGGAAGTAGAGATATGAAATTTCTTGCAACATGCGTAACTACTATTACAGTAACACCTCTTACAAAAACTTTTCGTAGTTGGATATAAATATTAATATAAATAGTGAAACTGTATCTTTACATGAATCTTGAATCCATTGAAACGTATCAATAATCAGCGAAATAGACTGAATCATATATACATACACATGCTTATGAAGAAGAAAATTATGGTTAAAGTTTTTTATCAATTTTTAAAAAAAGAAGAAGAACAGCTATTCACGGCTCATGAATTCTAATCATATTATAAAGTTAGTCGCCGCTTACTAATAATGACATGTAAACGCATTGTAACAAATTAATTAGTCAGGGAGTTAATGCAGGCGGAATAGTCAATCTTTTGAAAGGGCAAAGGCAATAATATTTAATGCTAGGTGAGCAGTGGCCTAGATTGCCAGCTAGGAAGACTACGGTTCGAATCCGGGCTGGGTCGGTCATTGCCCCTCTGACGTAGATCGTAGAAATTGGGAAAGTTACCTGGCACCGGCAAGAAACCACTGCTCTACTGTGCTTGTGTTGACGCACAGAGGAACAAATCACTTGCTCTAATTTTAACCGGTGCATGACGAAAAAATGTAAACATTCATCAAACGGCTTTTCCAGCTAAGTTAAGATCTGTTGAACTTCTAATAATGAATTGCAACGTTTAAAAAGTGGTTATAAAATTTTCATTTCTTTTGGTTGTAAAACAATTACAAATGTATTCGTTACTGACAAATTGGTTTATATACGTATACGCGAATGCTGTCTAATTTGAAAATTAATAAACATGCTTAATCTACTTTTACTTCTAACCTCCACGGTGGCTGTATCTCATTTCAGGGCCTACCTTCTTCTATCTTGAGTCATGATTGTGTAAAGAAGTATAAACCATTCTATATTAATTAAAAAGAACTTGGATTTCCTTAGCTAAACCTATTCAACTAAAACCCAATAAACGATATTTGGAATTTTGGGAGCCTAGTTAAATAGAAGAGCGTTGTTTTCTCTGGAAAGTCTGAATCATATATAGGAAGGTTATTCCATTCGGATGCATATTAAAATCTGTCTTGCTTTTGCTAAACTTACTCCTACCGACTGATGTACCATGCGGTCAGGAAAGAAATCACACACGCGCTGGAAGGGCCCTTACACCTCCAAGCAGCAATAAAGGTAGCATGGTTTGCTAGATTCCACAAGAAAAATTAAAATGCCATATGTTTTTAAGAAACCTTGCAGGTCCTTACCATATTTTTTATCGATTTATTCTAATATCTGTAACGTACGCATAAACCCAATTTTATAACGACTAACAAAATTGTACCATTTACTTGAACAACGGTTGGAAAATCAAGACTGAAGTTATTTTATGTATTACATTGTCGGTAATATCGTTCACTATTTCAATTGTAAACTTGCGTTGGAGTTATCTGGAGAAACCATTTGAAACTCAAATCTGGAGGGTCGGACGGGATTCGAACCTGCATCCTGCCGAATGAGAGACCAGAGCGTTACCGCTCACCTACGACGCTCATGGCTCTAAACTAGTTTTGATGGTTCGTTAAGGAAAATATTAACAGTACATGTTATGTAATAATATCGCTCGTAAATGAGTTAAGTTTTCCAGTAAAAGGCACATAACTCAGCTGACCGAATAGCTAAAATAAATCTAACGTATATTTAAACCAATTTCAATTTGTGAACAGGCTATAAAGCGAACATATAATCATTTAACAGCTGAAGTGGAACTAAATAAAACTTTATTGGCCAGTTTCAGCAGTCAATTACATGCAATTACTTGTCAGGTGATAGTTATCAAACTTAGGATATAATGCAGAGTGAAAAGAGTAGAAATGACATTTTTTGGTATTGAAATGATTTTGTGTCATCTTTATAAACTCGTTGCAATGGTGTACTAAATATAATGTCCACGAGTTTATTTCTTCGTATCCGACATAGAGCTTTCACTTACTATTTACTGAAATACATGTTTATACCAGAATCGTGGCCAGCTTTTGCGTAGTATCCATTAGCGAAATACTGGAACACCACAGTAAACAATATTTATTAACAACGACATGAATGCACACCGTGCATCTTATGACAGCGATCGTATGAGATCCCATGTTGTTTTATATATGCTGGCATAGAGGAGCTATGGCAATAAAAATTATTTCTATATGCACATAAAGACTACGTCCAAGAGTGTAGTTGCGATTTTCATACATAGTCATTAACACTCTGGACTAAACTAAATAGTTAAGCTACTAAGTAAACTGACTGTTGTAGCTAACAGCAACGAGCAAAGAAAAACAGTTTTCCGGGGGTAGTCCAACAAACATAAAACGATTTACCAACCAGACTAAGTAACGTGCATTCTCTTAATTCAGACTCAATGCGATGAAAGATTACGCTGAGTGACACGTCTGGAGTTTGCTGTTGTTAAGTGATCTTTGACAGCCTAGGCCATAGAGTCCAACGTATCTATATCTTGTCAAAGTTTACTGTTACCTGTTTCGAAATGTAGCATCGTAGTTATTTGTGCATTTGCATATAAATAGAACTTAGATACTCTAGCAGCGACTGAATTTCAAACTCCTTCAACATCATGCGTCCTCGTTTTCAATCAAATTAAAGGTTTCTCACATCATTAAATGATTGCTGCGGCGATACTCTGTGTACTGAGTACCATCTTACTACAGGACCTCTGCGACTCAGTAGCGTTAAAGGCACCAGGTCTTAATATACGCAGAGAGTTGTCTGCGCTTTATTCTGTTGGTTTGATCATTCAACTCTTCAATGACAATAAAAAATTAATGGACACAAGACAGACATCAATAATACTTAAGGAATTCCACGATTCCTCTCACAGGTCTCCAGCTCCTTAGTCACAAACCCTGTGCTAATCGGTCAGACGGCTGAACGATTTGATTAGTGAAATACAAGCGATGCAAATGTCTGTAATTATTCTCCAGATGTGTTCGGGGAGTGTAATAAAAGGAAATGACTTTGATACCATAGCAATTGCGCCCACATAAATGAAGATTTTCAATCGGTTTCCCAACTATTCACAATCTAGTACTTCGAACACTTCCGCTCCAAAGAAAAAGTCAAACTTTTTATAACCAATTATTTCGCATCTATTGATTTCTAAATTGCTGAAGCTGTGGTACAGTAGCACGTTTCTTAGCTTTGTGTACTGCGTATCAGCTTGTGGGTAATTGTTTTCGGCACAAATTTTGTATTATGAGTCTGCTCCTACCCACTATTCGTGTGGGAGAGACTTCGTGCGGCCTCGTGTCTGTGCGTCGCGGGTCGATGACCCGTGACAGCTGAGGCCTCGGCCAGCGGTACTCAAGGACGTCCGCGACAAGCGAGTCCACCCGGTGCCACGAGGAATATTCATTACAACCACTATTTTAATACCTTTTCCATAAGGCTCGCTTGGAAGTAGGAAAATAACTAATACCACATTACAAGGCAAGCATTTTCGCATTTTGGTATTACCTTAAGTGGATATGTACACTTTAAACTTAATTCCTGATAGTTTTACTCTCTCAATCACAACGTATATTTTTCCTAACAGAGAATCTTGATGTTTAATACAAAGAATTGCCAACATTTGCAATGCAGCTTCTCGCTTGTTCTATATTAGAAACTCTTTTCTTGTCTACTTTGTATATTAAACTTTTCGTTTAGCAAATCAATAAATTTAATGAGTAACGGATCATAGTTGATAGTAGAAACAGTAAATTCCACGACAAATATCCTAAGTGATTTACTACTATTAGTAACTTATCGTAATACGTTTGGTATATATGGTTTCCTACTAAGGGAGCGTCCATAAACCACGCAGCCCTTTTTTTGTCCTCCTCTGAACTATCCCTCCTCCTTTCCTTACTAATTCCAGAAGAAATTTTGCACTATTTTTTTCTTGTCAGATTATCGTAAATTAAATGACGGAAATAAATATTCATATGCTTCTGTGTTTTCTGTGCCTTATTTTTACTGTGACAAATAACATGAATAAAAAGCTACGCGGTTTGGCTCCGAACACCCGCCACACCCCTCCCCCGTGTAGCCCAGCGTAGCTTTCTACCCAACCTCTCCCTAGACCGAGCCAATTATGGTAGCTTATGGACGCTACCTAACTGTTAACAATTAGACAGTTTATCGAATTTCAATTTTCGAAAAAAACCTTAAAGTACCTGTCCAATAAAATCATCTATGAAAAACTGTTTTTTGTAAATAATATGCGCTGTTTTATCGAAATAAGCACAGGTGTTTGTTATCAGTTAGAAGCTATGTTTGCAATAGTGAAATACAACTTTTTTATCTCCCTTTTTGAGGTGAGATATGGTACTAACAAAAGAAAAAAATAACGTTAAATTAAAAATTGTTGTCATCGTTTGAGTTTTTGCCTAGACAATTTCTGTATTAAATTGACTTCATCAAAAAAAAAAATTAAATACATTTTTAAATAAATGAATAACAATTTATTATTAAATTGAGTTGCTGAAATTTCAACTTTTTTGTTTTTTCAAACACAAAAATTTGTAATGGGCCTTACAAAATTATAAATGTTTTCAAAATAGTATTTTCACAGCATATTCATTATCTCCAACCATAAAATTCTCTAGCAAATGGCCTTTATAATTTACTGTCGAAGAAATTACCTACTGAAGAGTCGAAGTTTTTAAAACTATCCATTCAGTTATTTTTCGAAAACCATAAACTCTTTTAATCTCTCATCTTTATAGTTTGTATATTGCGTATATTATCGTAAACGATAGAATAATTTTCTTATCAGTAGTTTCGTAAATAAAGAAGTTAATTAGGTTTATACTTTGTTTTTCTACAAAATTTCGTAAATAAAAAAGAATGCAAACATTTTAAAATCGGTATGCCAGTTTTTTATGCAAGTCCGTGAAGGATATTGAAAAAAAAAAAAGATAACTCGACCTCTCGTAAACACCCCTACAGTTATTTACATTATAACTAGTGTTTCCTAAATTTTAATATAATAATGGTGTTTTAGTCAAAGATTTAAAACAGTGTAGGATTAAAAATTTTAAATCAAGATGTCAGGAGTCAAAAAGTCTTGAGCAGATGGACAGACATGCGGGCAAATCAGTGATTGCAGGAAGATTTCCTGCATCAAAAAAATAATAATAATACCCTGTATTGAAATATATATATTTTCATCTCCAGTGATTTTATGAACCCAATGCAAAATCGACATATACAATAGCTCAATAAATTTTTAAAAACATCAGGGCTAGGCAAGAAAGTACTGTCATTTCCAGGATAATTTCAAATGGCTCTCCTTTTAGAGCAAAGCGCCATGCCACAAATGCAAGCTTCATGATATTCTGGTTGCAACACTGAAAGGAGACTTCAGATAATTTGGGACATCGGATGAGACTCAGTACCTAGTGTAGATGTTGTTGTTTAGTAAGATACCGTTCACCAAATATATACGAGTAGCCTCTTTCTCTAGATAGAATGGTTTATTTACAAACTATTTACGTCTCACCTATACAGTTAATAATCCCTTCCTGCCAGAAATCTCAATGATATTTGATACTCAAACTACATAATTATGTCAGAACTGTACATATGTTCTTCAGTCTGTACTGTGTGACAGGAAAATTAGCATTAGAACGTGCGATGTGTAGCTCGGACAACTCCCTCATGCGGAATCCCGTTAGCGTTTTATGAACTTCTCGTTCTGTTGAGTTAGACAAATGATAAATCAACAACGGAAGAACCATTGGAAGCGTGGGGAGTGAAAGAACTGTTTTTAGTTTCTGATAGTTTGTAGCTAGTGTTTCCAGTTCTGAACCATGCTCCCTAATTTCTTCAGAACTAAACAGTAGATACAGCAAACACTTTGTTTTAATAATAGAGCACGCTGTGTGTTATGGACTGCTGTAAAAGTATTAGATGAAGCGGAATAAGTTCATGTGACAAGGAATCTCATATGTCTGCAAGGTGGGCATCATAAATGCCCCAACCGTGGCTGTCAGAGACGGGTGCACGTAGATCTAAGTGGAGAGGTCGTTGACAGCCGAAGCCGTTCGTTTGCCGGTCCAGCGGAGCGCGGGGACAAAGGACGCGAAACGCGATCCCCGCTGCCGGCTTTCTCTGGAGCTCTGGGGTGAACGAACGGAGCGGCAGGCCGGGAAAGCGCCGCGGAGGCGTGGGCGCAAATGGCAAAGTCGTGACAGCAGGGGATCCCCGCCGCGTACGGCAGGTGCAGACACTGCCTGTGTGCTGCGCGGATGGCTAAGCAGGTTTATGGATTGTCGGGTCACATATTCTGTATTTTGGTGTGGTTATATTTTGCTTTTTTTTTTTTTATTATTGCTTTACGCCTCGTCGACGGCTAAGGTCATTAGAGGTGGGATGGGACTGCGGACAAGGAATGGGACGGAATTCGGCCATGGCCTTTTTGAAGGAAGCATCCCGGCATTCGCCTGGAGTGATTTGGGGAAACCATGGAAAACCCAAATCTGGACGCCCGGACTGAGATTCGAACCCGCATCCTCCCGAATGCGAGGCCAGAACGTTAACCGTTCCGTTCACCCACCCCACTCGGTTTGCTTTTCCTAATGCTAACTAAAGACATTTGTTAAAATTCTTTCAGGTGTGTAAGAACGGAAACTTTCTCGGCGTATGCTTGCAACGAAGTACACACGTGAAAACTTCAATGCCTCTAAGATTTGTACCGGTTACATAACGCCCTGTTAAGTTGAAGTCTTAAAGGCCAGCGATAACTTTCATCAAATGTCTCTGGGCTGTGATCATATGTTATACTGGAATGACAATCAATACTTTGTTTACTTAAATACAAGTGTTTGTGTCATTAAAGCACTAGGCGAGGAGCCAATATAACATAGACTGGAACCGTTCTCTACAAATTCGTCTGAACTCGACGGATGTATTGCTCAATTAAATTAGCTGTAACTTGTAGTAATAGACGCGGTATTAAGCATGGAACCGAGCCCGGTAAGCGAGCAGTTAGGCTCAGTCGTGGCATTAGGGATCCGATCTCCAGTGTGGTTATTCTGGTTTCTGCCTTCCATTGTTTCCCAAATTCACTCGAAGCAATTGTTATTTCAGAAGTTCCTTGTCCCAAATACCTTCCCGACTCCAATCTCCTCGACATAGACATGCCGTAAAGTAAGACAAAACAAAACAAAAAAAAGAGTGTGAAAGGATTTATAGAAGTTTAATTGCTTTTACACACTAAAGTAAACGGGACCTCAAACATTTTCGTGGCATTTTTGATTTTCCACTATTATCTTGATGTTTAGGTTTGATACGGTTTCACTGAGTGTACTGTGTATTTAAACGTTTAGCATTTCTCTACAGTTCCGACTTTTAATTCATGACAACTGTACTCGTAATTCAGATGTCGATGATGATAATAGAAATTACAGAAAAGTCTTTCTTGTAGATGGTATAGCTCGTAGATGAATTCCCTTGTTTACAAGATATTCTACCGTTAACTATAACTAACTTAATCCAAAATCCGAAGATTTGTTAGATCCTCGCGAACGACTTCACCATTGTGTCAGAAGTTGGACGGCCGGTTCTTTCCCCTGGGACCTACAGTTTAATGTGGAATCCAAACCATTAACGACATAATTACAAGGAGTGCCACGCATCATGACGTACTGTACTCCTTACTACGAAGACAACCGCTCATTCCTAGACCACCACCAAGCTGCCGAAGATGAGGCGGCTCTAGTCTGATGGCTCAAGTTGGCTGAGACGCCGAACGTTCCACATGGGGGCTCAGTTGTGTTTAGTAGAGCGTGCGAAGCACATCACAGAGCAGTTCTGTCCTAGGAGAAGGCCGAAGCATGTCGACCGTAACATAGGCAGTTTACACTAGCGCCACTCGGAAAAGTAGAAACAATTGGATCCGACAGCAGAACCCATCGATTGCATTTGTCCAGTCTATTTGTTCCAATCATACTTCTCTCAAACTTCATCGCAGTAGCATGTAGTTCACTAATATTCTTTTCTTTCAGGTAGGTATTGTAGAAAATTGCCTTACACTCCTCCAACACCTCTCTTTATCAGTCCTCTTACAGACCTCTAGAATTCTTATGCTCTTCTCTATCTTTCATCGATTTCTCTGACATCACACTTCTAAAATATTTTGACTCGTCTACAACCATCAGTTTCTCACCTCCGCATCAGGGCCGGCGTTAGGGGGGGGGGGGGTAAGCGGGTCAAAAGTACCCGGGCCCCGCGGGCTGATGGGGGGGCCCGATCACCGACAATAGGGTCCCTCAGGCCATGAAGCCAAGATTACGTCCATTGTCTCCTGGCCATTTTAGTGAGATGTGTTAAGTCGACCAATGATGTTCACAATAGAATTTTCAGCGTCCTAATGGGGAGAAAATGGTGCTTTAAGTAAAATCTTCTTATCTTTTTTTTATGTAACTGCTTTACGTCTCTTTTTAACATCGAGGTCTTTAGAGACGGGAAAGGATGGGGGGCAAGGATGGGGGCAAGGAATGGGAAGGAATTCGGCCATGGCCTTTTGAAGGAAGCATCCCGGCATTTGCCTGGAGTGATTTGGGGAAACCATGGAAAACCCAAATCTGGATGCCCGGACGGGGATTCGAAACGCCGTCCTCCCGAATGCGAGGCGAGAACGCTAAAAATCTTCTTATCATCTTGGCTTTAGTTCAGCGGCACTTTTCATCATGAAACGATAATTTCATACAATTATTTGAAATAGTGTTACTAACGCAGTTTTGTGTAACTGTTTTGATTTTACTCGTTACACATACTAGGGTAGGAGTGAAATCGGTATCCAGCATGCATGTCATCTTCGCGGGCTGGCCAGCTTTTATGTAACTTCAGATGTATTAGAGCAACGCAATCAGTGCGTTGTTATTTTCTGTCAAAGACGCCTACACTCCTTCTTGGATGCAGTCCCAATGGTTCACATGTTTAACACATATCTCAGAAAAACATAGCGACGACACTCTTTCGTTTGTGTCACAAAACGACGCCGACTGAAACTAATGTTACGAGTCACCCGTACATCAACAGCGTTTCTCTACCATCTCCCTTTCCACAAGAAACATCTGAATAGTCCAGGATCTCTCAAGCAAACTCATCTTTATCATTCCGTCGATAACGTCAGCACTAGTTTCACATTTATCGCTTTTCCAGAGATAGACTCCGGCGTGAAATAGTACGATCAGATTGCTCCGAAGAGAAATACCGCCCATCCACACAGCAAAATACTGATTCAGGTAGCAAGTACGACCTGCCAAACTGCGGCTTTCAACGGTCCATCTGTTCCTTGGCTCTATCTACAATGTCTTGCGACAACACATGTCGCTCTGATTTCTTTCGTTTGTTGTACATGAGTCTTTGTTTTACCGCTCTTCCAACAGAACAGATACATCTTTCTAATACAGTTGCTCTAAATCACCTTATGACGCTCCATTTAATGGGGGCTTTGTATCTAATATACATATTATAACATAAATAATCTTACTTTATTACTACCATTCGTGAATTAAATGTATCCAATCATTAAATGCAGAACCAGTTGCAGTTTTTATAACCGAAATTCTAAGTCTTTACTATATCTTTGACGGCCGTGACCCAATTTAATTAAGACAGTATGGTCTTCACCTTGTTATATCTCATATTATGCCCCAAGAGAGTCGAGAACATCCTGCTTCAGCTTTCCTGTTAGCCGGCCTCCGATTGTTGCTCTCTTGTCACATTTCTTGGATTTTCTAGGAATCCTTCTATTTTACCTGAAATAAACATTTATACATCTCAACTGTAGTACTTATCCTCTCACTAATAATTATTTATCAGATATAATACACTTCAAATGATTTTCACAAATTAAACTCATTTAACTTTTATTCTTGAATTTTCTTATTGTTTCACAGAATTTTCACAACGTTATTAATTCCGAATCATATCTCCGCCAACTGAATATACTTTATGCAATACAATAAATTCTTCCTGAGACTCATATTGGATTTTGCAGTATCTTCTCGCCAGCTACTAATTTAAAGCCTTGCCAGGATTACATCACGTCGACCACTCTCATCTCCATTAGTTATTCTTTGACTCTCGTAACACTTATAAACTCGTGTTAGTATCATAAATTTACAATTTTCAATATAAAATTTTAATAACATTATAAAAATAACATCTTATTATCATAAAATTGAACAGGAGTGACGTATGATGCTGATAACATTAGTACGCACGATAGGCAGGAAATGTCAAAGATACATAGGATGGACTTCACGCTTTGAGACAGCGCTTATTTTAGGCGTCAAAGCTTACCCTTTGTTTGCCATATATCTCTTCAGTATAGTTCATGAACTTCTTTTTTGCTCTTATTTACCTCTCTAGTTTAGTTATAAGGTTCCTTTTGTTTCTTCAACACTTGATTTCTCTTTCTTGTGATTAATCATATCTATAAAACTGTGGCTCTACCTCTAACTAGATCGGATTTTCTGTTTCAAATTAACTAACTGATAGACGCAACTCATACGACAGTACCATCTAACATATGGAGCATGTTAATGTTACAAACTGAATACACCATACGGAGCCGTTTAATACAGCAATAGCACACAACATGGTGAGTAATCTTTTATTTTAAAACACTGTATGTACAGAAGACGAGTAACAATCCTAACACAGTCCACACACAAAATCTACAGCTGTTCTGAAATACTGAGGATATGATTGTTTTACTTTGTTAAAAAAACTAGCCAACCCGTTCGAAAACTTCCCGAATACAATACGATGTATAGTGATGTTGGTGATTTGTAATGAGATGAAGGAAGAACCGCCTCGTTTGTAACAATTGTTTATTTGTTAAATATAATAGGTACGTAAAAAAATACTTTCAATGTAATATGAAACAATTAGGAAAAATCTTTGGTCGCATAAAACATATGTATACCTTAACGGAATACAAAATGCACACAGCATATCCATATATCTGTGATATGTATTGCTGCGGTCATAACCCGTGAGAAATTAATGTGATTAAAATATTTACATAGGAAGTGTACAGAAAAACAGAAATGTTTCCATAACAGAAAAAATAGCCGCAAAGCTACTTATTGTACAAAAAACGCACACTTTATTGATATCACTGTATGTGGTGTTGCTGTCTGTCGATAACGGGCTCAAACTTTGACGACGCCAGTGAAGCAGTTTATTAATATCTCTATGATATGTGCTCCTGCTATCACACGTCTTGGCTCTGAAATGTAATATACGCGTGACCTTCATAGTTATTACTTTTGCACTTTAAGAGTTAAATTTAGATAAATTTCGTTTCTAATTTATGAAGCTACCAATGGGGAGACCTTACTGCTAAACACGATATCTCATTTATCAATTTCGGTTAGCTATCAAGGAAGATAAATGGCTCGTGAAAAAAAAAAAAATGTAAAAATATTCAAACTTCTTCCCGCTAATTGTCGAATTCCAAAATTCCTTTCCTAAAATACGATGTGACTAAAGCGAAGTCATTAGTCTTTAGAAATAAACCTCATTTCTCGATTTCGGTTAGTTATCAAGGGAAATAAAAATCTCGTTGCAAATAATAATAATAATAATTAAAGTACTTTTGCCCTTTATCGGTCAAATTCGTTAAAAAAATTCCTTTCTTAACATATGATGTGACCAAAGCGAGGCCTTAATCTTTAAAATGATGCCTCGCTTCATCGATTTCGGTGTAGCATGAAGGAATATAATATATGATGATATGCTTAAGAAAAACACAAACTACAAACGGTAGCGAAAAACAATGAAGAAAAATCAGTAAGTACGTAATACTGTGATATATCAAACGCTTTTTTTTTTTAACGCCTCATCAACGTCGAGGTGTTTAGAAATGGGAAAGGAGGGTGGTGGTGGATGATAGGGAAGGAATACGGCTACGGCATTTTAAACGAAGCATCTCGGGCATTCGCATGGAGTGATTTGGGAAAACCATGAAAAACAAGATCTAGACGGCCGGAAGATTCGAAGTCATGTCGTCCAGAATGTGAAGCCAAAGCTTTTCCGCTCATCCACTTCGTTTGGAGAACAAATGGCGGTATAGTTCTTTCAAACTGTATAGCCGAATTTCTTCCCGTTCGTTCACACCCACTCTTGTCTCTCCTCTAATGACCTCTACGAGCGGAAATCCGAAAAAAAACAGTATCCGTAATACACTTTTTGGTACTTTAAACACCGATTTTACCCATTCATATGATATATTTTGTTAAAAAAAAAAAAACGCTTCTCTTGGTAAGCATTGTATAGCAACTATCCTTATTTTTTTTTTTTGTAGTTTTGAGGCCAGATCTTTTGCTAACCAGAGCTGCCTCTTCCCAGTATAAGAGATGTGCTTTCTCGGACGAACTAGCTTATCGTGCCTTGGATTCTGTCAAAGTGTTCGGTGACTACACAAAAATTTACTTCTTCCATCTTGCAAGGATTTATATATATGTATGTTTGTAATGGGATATAATCATCAATGGTTACAAGTAATATAACAATCAACTTTTGCCGTTAAACACCGGGTTTAGTCGACTAACATTTTTCGCTAGCTGGTTGCAGTAGGCGGGGATTAGTAAGATGACTCCATCTTTCTCCAGTGAAGCCAATGCTGGAATGTTCCGCCATTTCATTTTTGAAGAACACAATATTCAGACACAACACTAAACACATGAAACGCTACGTCAGGCTAACATCGTGCATAGGCCGGGTGATACTGACTCTCTATTTCCTTCTAAATTAAACTGGATTAATTTTATCAAATGCAGGTAGGTCTGAAGTGACAAATCAACCATCTTGATCAGAACTGGTGAACCACATGAAATTTTATTTTACGTGTGGACAGTCTATAAATATAATAAAATTGTGACCAGTAATATTTAATAATTAAAAAATCAGTTGGAGGTTATTAATAACTTACAAAGAAGTAATCTTTTTTAAAAAATATTTGTATCTGCTTTTCAATAACTGAAATGAACTGGATTTAGGCAAAAAAAAAAAAAAAACTGGTCATATTACGATGGGCTTTTGATTACTGAATGTCCCATCTTCCGTAGGGTGAAACAGCGTATAGTTAATTTTGATATGGCACCCTGAAGCTGAAAATTTTTAGATAATTTTTCGTTCAAAGAGATTCTCGTAAACACTACTAGTCGTACTTTTATCAGGTTTCGTTTAATGTTCAGCAAGTGGTCGCGCGGTTAAAATAGTGTGTGTTTCAATTTGATGTGATGTAATGCTGATAAATTTTATTAATGTACAGCCCGTGACCACGCGGTTAAAACAGCGTTTGACTCACTTTTATTTGACGTTGTGAAGCTTGTGTATTTAAGATAATTTTTATTTATTTTTTATTATTTATTTTATTTATTTGTCGTATGGCAAGCAACTAATAGATAATTTTTCATTGAAGCACTTAAAATACTACTGTTCGGATTTTTATGAGGTTTCGATTAATATATATCCCGTTGTTCTGCGTGTAAAATAGGATATGTTTCATTGTGATGTGACGACGTCAAGCTGATAAATTTCAGATAACCTTTTTTCGAACACAATTCATACAAAACTTATTGATCTTATTTTGACGGGAATCGATTAATGAACATCGAGTAGTACCATAAGCAGAAGACGGTATGTTTTTGTTTGGTGTAACGTAGAAGATCTAAGTACTTAAAATAATAATGTCTGTAGAATAGTATTCATTTAAACGTAAGTTACTTCTTGCAGTCGAAATGTTCCGTGATTTCAGTGTATGTATGACATTGTTTAACTGGAAGAATGAAGTTACAATTTGTTTGAAGACCATTCAAGCAACGAGAGTTTGCGTCCAGTGAGCCAGGATCATACAGCTCTTGACGTTGTTGGTTTGAGGGATTGGGGTCTACATTAACGGACCACGCGAACTGCTAGTAATTAATAACACTTTGTACTGACAACGGTGCCAAAAAGAAACACAAGTATAGTATTGCCAAATTTTTATCCGCCATCGGTCTCACAAATAAGGCATCTTATACAGAATATACACTTGCAAGTCTTAAAAGGAAAGATGATACATAAGTATGTATCGTAAACGAAGGAGAGGGAGTTAAATAAAGTAGTTGTAAAGGATTTCTAATTGTAGGTTACTTAGCAGAGAAGAATAAACTCCAGTGCTTTTGTTTTGTTTTGTGTAAACGTTAGATATTTTGCGGCAGTGCACGTAGCCCTCACACATCCTACAGGTGGATGTGGTCCCCTGACAAAAACTTCTTCTAGCTTTTATTTCTCACATTGCACAGAACAAAAATTGGCAAAGAAAAACAAAATTAATATGAAAGTTACCATACTTAGATACTTCGAATCTCGCTTAAGTAAACAATGCAATAAAATGGTCACATATTTTATGAAGAAAGAAAGACGCGCAACCTTAATTACTAACCCATTAACCGGGCTGATCTTTTCCACATAATGCCATATTTACAAGATGTGTTAATTAATAATCTCATTTATGACCTGTGATTAGTACTTCAGCTATCACAAATTCATTTTTTTCACAAAATAATAAATATCAACATCTACAAAATACTAGCTTTCAAGGCAACGACGCGTATAAACCTATTCAGACACGGCAAATAAATTAAAACCTTGTTAAGGAATCATCAGTTGATTTACTGGAAAGTGTGCGTCATAGTTATGTTGTTCTTTATACATCGTACGTTTTGAGAAGCTATTTCTCCACTTTTCCTTAACACGTCCCACGCTGTTTCGCTACATTAACGTCCCTTCTCGTTACTCTCGAGAGTTGTCGAGAGATGAGCGCAGCCATACATCAGGGACATATTTACGACGTCCGTAAAGCCAAGAGCGAGCGAGACGACGGACCACGTTACATCACAAACAGCTTCTTTTCTATTTCGTTGCTCACTCCATTTCTCTGACCCAGAACTCCTTTCACATCTACCAGCCAGTTTTCGACTCAAATAAACAAACATCAGTAAATCGTTTTTTATTTCATGACATAGCAAGTGTATTACTTGTATGTTAACGATACCACTCGTGGAGGAATATGAAAGCAGTCTTGAGAAGAATATCTTAATGAAAATGTAGTCTTGTTTTCCCTTTCGCGAGTCACTGTTTCCCTAAATGATGATGTAGCATTTAATTTCAATATATTCATATCATATACCTGTACACTATTGCCATGCAAACTGCAATTCTCGTAAGGAGACACCTATTCGCATACATGTCATGCAGAATGTTATGGAATGAACTGGCGACAAAGATGCCATGCCCAACCACAAGACTCGGTGTTTATTAATATTTCAATGAATAAAAAGCTACCTAGGAGGCATCGATATTAAATGACAGTGCTAACAAGACGATTAGTACACTATAGAGTCTATTATGGTGGAATGAAACGTGTGTCACGATCAGGCGTTGGAAAGTCATGTTTGAAGCATCGCCTGTTCGAATCCCTCCTCTCGTTTTGGTGCTTCTACTGTCGATACAGAAATACAAAATAAGAATGATGTATGCCGATGCAAAAATTACGGAATTTATGAATTTGGTAGATGGTAACTCAACTTTCAAATATGGAGAGCTAGAAGTACAATTTGGGACATCAGAAGCCAATTAGATTTAGATAGAATGTCATTCTCAAGCAAAAAGATTTATATTTTTGGCCTCGTATCTGGAGAGAGTTGAAGAATTTTATCTGTTATTGGAGCTGAGTATCAAATAGCTTAACCTCCCATCAACCTCCGTGGTAGATCATACAGTTTATCGTTACAGTATGCCACATAGATGAGGCCTTTAACTTTCTTACTGTATCACCTACATAAGTGGCAGCGCTGTTCCTAAATGATGTAAATAATATAAAAATTAACTTCAGCTAAACAGCCGACCGTTTTCAAGCTGATGTTTAGTAGAATGAAGTAAACGTTGTCCAATTTGCGTACCTGAAAATGACCTCAATCAAGAAGTGGTTGAATTGTCCAGCAGTTACTGCCATCTATTTGTCTCTCAGCGTCTGCTATACTTATGGGGCCATGCATAAATTACGTCGCACGTTAAGGGAGGGGGGAAGGGGTCAACAAAGTGTGACATCGTGTGACAAGGGGGGAGGGGAGACTAGTCATAAGCTTAGTGACGTCACGTGGGGGCCGCACAATTTCACGCTCACTGTACCTTACGGTGTCGCATGTCGGCCACCTTTGATATACGCCCAAAGACCAGTACCGCCACTGAGGCTTTGACAAGATATGACTTTCGCATACTTATTTAAACGCTCGTGTAGCATGTCCATCTACATCTTTCATCATGCAAAGCAGCGTGTCTCAAAGTGGGGTACGCGAACCCTTAGGGATTGATCGTTGGGGGTTTGCGACGTTATTTCCGTAATGGCGGACTGGCTATCTCTTGCGTATAACACGCACAGTGGTGAATATTGCTAATTGTGGAGCTGAAAAAAGGGGAAGACGCAGATTCGAATCCCCATCCGAACATCCAGGTTTGGGTTTTCCATGGTTTCTCCAAATCACTCCAGGCGAATGCCTGGATGTTTCATTCAAAACGCCATGGCCGAATTCCATCCAGTTCCTTGCCTCCTGTCCTTTCCCGCCTTTAATGACATCGACATCGACGAGGTGTAAAGTCATAAGCAGAAAACATAAGAGGCAACAAGAGGTTTTGCCCTTCACGAAGATTTGTTTTTTAAGACGTGAAGTAAAGTTCTTTGTTTAATAAACGATGACGATGCTATATGGTTTAATGAAGTTCGATGTTCGTAGCGTTATCCAAATCGAGAACGAAGTGACTGTTATGTCAGTCATAAATAATATAAAGGAATCGGTTCAAAGTTCGTGGACACAAGGAAATTAAACTTTTTATCCTACACTTGATTTGTTATGATTTGTCAATTTTCTAAAATGTTTCATTTATTGTCGATTTTATGAAAAATATTTTTAACAGAAATATGTAACTAATTTTGGAAAAGCTGTTTAAATTTAATGATTTCTAAATTTAAAATTGCAAAAATGTGACGTCACTCCGGGGAAGGGCGGTCACATAAATGTAACCACCTGTAGCAAGGACAAGGGGGGCTCCAAAAAACCATGAAATTCGTGTGATGTAATTTATGTATGGCCCCTGTGTTGGCAGGAGTGGAGATGGGCCACTACCTGGACTACATCGGGGGACCCGCGGGCGCGCTGGCTCTCACAGGAGTCGCCGCCGCCTCCGCCTTCTACCTGGCGTCCAGGCCCGCCCCCGAGAAGCCGCTCGTCGACCTCCACCACCAGAGCGACGTGCTGCCCGTGAGTACCACAACCACGCGTTGCCAATCACATGTTGTGGCCAGGGAAGCGAGCGCACTGCTGGCGCACTTGGAAACATTCTCGCGTAGCGCTCTAACTCTAGTGAATGGTAACGCTGAGCGTCATATAACAGAACTCTTCCAGCATCACACACCACGTAGAAAAACCGTTAGCTGAATGGCTGCATAACTTGAATTTGTTGGAGTCGCCTTAGACATTTAATCGAAACACAATGGATAATACGGTTTTACCTCAATACAATTTCGTTTACAGACAGGCTGCCTTATAGATCTAGAGTCTGTAGATAGTGCACTATATCCACCCTGTGCACGACAAGGTGCCTCCGCACTTGATCGGGGAGGCACAGTACAACGGGAGGCCAGGATCCCGCGTACTGCACCCAGTGACAATTACCTAATCGAATGTCGAGACGTCCCTAGTCTTATCACATATCACAAACAAAAATACAATTATTACACAGAATACAAGTCACAGGTTTCGCGCAACACAAACATTACACCGTTAGGATAGACGCTTCAGATTCTAATAAACCTGGGTCTGGCCCATCTCTCTTTTAATCCTCACTAGCCACCTGTGCGGTCGTCTCTAAACTGGTCAACCCAGAGTTTCCCGAACTCTTTCAGTTCACAGCGCACTTACAGGTTTAGCATTTGTCACGGCGCCATTCTCAAAAAATGTGTGAAATGACATTAATAAGGCAAAGAAATTAAAACTACTTTTTAAAAAGTATTTTATTATATAATCAACAGAAAAATATTGAAATAAAAAAGGTGAAAACATTCAATGAGACGTATGAGCTTCCTGATGATATGTTTTTTCGGATCGTGGGATAAGACTCTATATTGCTACTCTCATTTCTTGCTCCAAATTAATTTTTGAGTGATATTTGCTGTTTATCACAATTACAGATGAAAATACGGCTTTGCATAAATAGAATGCTGCAAAAGAAATGAGAATTCTTAAAGCTTTTAAACTTTAAGTTGGACATTCATTTTTGATAGTTATCCAAAACTCCAACAAATCGGAAAAAGAAAATTTGGTTTCAAGACTGTTGTCGCAAGAGAGAATAATTAGGTTTTCTTCATATTGCGAAGTAAATTCTGGTGGAGCTTAAGCATGGGAAAGATCTAGGATCTTTGAAAGGTGTTCCATGAAAAAGGGACAATAAGTCTTGTGAAACAATGATCGTATTACAGACCGCGTATTTGTGCAATTCAGGGACACAATTTTGAAGTCTATCCTCATAAATTTTTCTTTGCCACAACTGCATCTGTTTCGTAATCGTCGCAGTCGTCTCCAAGGTGTGTGTCCTTACAGAGACAAATGGAAAGCATTTAGTTTCTCAAATATATCGCATAAATATGCATAGTTTTAGCAAAAAGTCTGGTTCGGCGAAGTACCTGATCTTCCTCTTGCAAAAAGTATCTATTTCATGAATTAACTATCGTGTTGCAGTAGTATATAAAGAAGGCCGTATGTTTAGTTCAATACATAATTTTTTGAACAATCTGGCTATCAGTGGCTGGTTTTTATGTAGTTTACTGCGTCTATGACACGTTCTAATACCAAGTTCCATTGAGGACTGATCAACGAGTTTGATGCAAGTGCTTCCCTATGGACGATGCAATGAGTTCACATAGCATACTGTGCTTTGCTGCGAATAAGTTCCTGTAAACCGCCATAGTGGACAGAAATTGATAGAGCACGTTCAATACATACACCAATGCACTCTTTCCAATCCAAACGCTTTCTGTTATAAACTTGTCGAACATCTCAAACAAGTCTTGAGCCTATTCTCATTCAATAACACCTTTGCCGAACAGAAGGTCTTCAACGATAATATTACCAATCAGAAAACGTATCTACATAACAAATAAGGCGAACATCTTTATTATTTTCAATTATCTCATCAAGTTGTCGTCCAAATTCTTTACCCTTCATTTTCTCTATTAATTGATCTTCAGCCATATGATGGATTCTTCGACTAATGATGTTGTTAGACAGAGGTTCCTTTGAAACTAGTTTTCCCGCCTATTTTCCCAACATAATATCACCCGTGTTAAGAGTAGCCGGAAGTATAAGCTTTTCTGCGATGGTGTGAGGTTTTTTGCACTTCTCCAATCTGTATGCCACCTTGAAAGACGCTAGCATAGCGTTGCTAGGGACTGAAGATTGTTGATCGAACACATTTATTTGCTTTTGTAAATTCTGAAACATCCTGTTAAAAAAATCGTGAGATTTTTCAACCATGGCAGGATGAATGGTCTCGAGATGTTGCGTTAGCTTACTTGGGAGCATACTCTTCGACGCAAGAATTTTCAGAGCACACGCTGCGCTCTTTCGTCGATGTTTAATTCTATTGATGTGAAGCCAAAATAAAATAAAATGAAAACTATCGTCTTATCTACGATATTTACGTTTTTTTGCTCCCCTACCACTAGTCAATGCTTGGGCGTTCTCACTTGAAATATTGTTCAGCTTATTTAATAAATATCTTTCCATTACCTATCAATGGACGCAACGAGAGCGAAGCATGCAGCGCGCGCGATTTGAATTGTTTAATTGAGGAGCAAGCAGAAGCCCCAGGTTAAACCCCACGGCGTCCTTGGGCGCCGCGGCGAACACTTTGGGAACCCCTGGATCAACCCAATGGTCTCGCAGACCTCCACGCACTGACTTGGCGGATTGCTTCTCCTTTTTCTTTTTAACGATCATATTGTGTCCTTTACGGTCGTAAATGTTATTGGCATCCCGAATTGTATACATGGAAACTTGCCACATTTTAAGCGAAAACCAAAAAGCAAGGAATTTTTATTGTTCTTAAGCCTAGCGAGTGGGTAAGACGGTCTCAATCGTTGATTACAGTAGCAAATAAAGGCATAGCGTGAACAAAAGAAACAACGGAAAACCCCCCGAGTCACGAGAGCCCTGGTGTACGAGATTTACACGGGCTTCCTTTAACGACGTTCTAATAATTTTATGCAATCCGCAAGAAATATTTTCCAAAGGAGTCAATAAATGAGGAGAGAGCACAAATGACACCATTACCAAATTTGAAACAAGTGCCAGGCAGGTAGTTTTTGCGGTATTAAAGTCTGGAAGTCTGAGGGATAAGATGAGTAACCGACTCTGAGGAGTAAGCGGTAACGGTCTGCTCCGGCATTTTGGAGGGCGCATTTTGGATGTTTTCATATCCCCGCTCTGCTATCCTAATTTCAGTTTTCGTCGTTTACCGAAATCCTCCCCGTTAAATGGTCATCTTGAAGTAACCATGGCCTTATTCCTCCCCGCTCCATCTCTTCCATCGTCTCCCTGCTCTAGAGTCGTGAAGCCAATGGATGAATAAAGGGGTTGCGATACCGACTGAAACACACACTCTCAAGGATTTTACACGTGATGAAGCCTGGGAGAACTGAAAAAAAAACTTTTTCTACAACTTTCCTCTTCTCTTTTCTTTACCTACCGTGATCGGTGAGCATTAACGCTCTGGTCTCACGTGCGGAAGAACGTGGGTTCGAATACCCTCCCGCCATCCAGATTTGGATTTTCCATGGTTTCCCTAAATTATTCCAGGAGAATTCAGGAATGGTTACTTCAAAAGTTTATGGCCGAACTGCTTCTTATCCCCTGCCGCCAGTCATTTCCTGTATCTAATTATCTCAACGTCGACGAGGCATAAAGTTAGAAGTAAAAAAAGAAAGCTCTTTTCCTTCGTTAATAGACCTCAGTTGTTTCACAAGCTTTGCATAATATGTACTCGTAGTGGTTTCACCATTTCCCAGCAAATCTAAAGCCAACAAACCGTCAGAATTCCGAGCCAAAAATAGACACGGTCACTCTCTCTGCGGATGGAACAACATTGGCCTTCTTTAGAGGGCGTTCAACCACTGCATTGTCTGTTGCTTTGGTTAATCTGGCGGAACTCCTCTGTCAGAATGCGATCTACTATTATTCTCGTAATGCATCATCACAACTGTTTAATCTATCGAACTGTCAATCTTCTGTCAGTCATAATCGAATAGTGTATCCTGTCCACATTTTGTAAACTCATTGTCTCCTCTGGCCTTCGTGTGTGAGAATCATCTCCAGCGCTCAGATTCAGATGCCTGAGATGTTGCATTCACAACCTCATCAATATACTTCGGTAACATCTCTTTCTTACACAAATATTGCGACACATCACGAATTCCGTCTTCTTCATTTCAATTAAACGAATACCTCACTCGCTTTCAATACGCGTAACCAAATAATGGTTAGTTCTGGGATACTGTAATTTCAAACCGTTTCTATAACGTTTATATGCGTCTTTATACAGGACATTTCATAGTCAATCAATAGACTTATGGAGGTAAGCTGACATGTCATAACTAAATCTTGTATCAAGCTGTCACATTGGCTTGGGTTATCTTCGCTTGGGATTTGCTCCTCGCATTTCCACGACATTCATTGTGAAGTGGATTGTCTTGGTGGAGTCCTGCTCCCGCCTCCGTCACACGGCGAGACTTGGCCGACGGGACGGTCGGTATTTACGTCGGCACACACGGCTTCGGCCTTCAGCTTGCCCTTCGTCAGCGAAAAGCTGCAAGAAATTCTCGGCAGTACACCGAGGCACTTTACGCACATAATCACTGTTAAAATTAACTTTTAATGCAGTTTTCATGAAGACTTCCGTGGCCAAAGTTGTCTTTTAAGTTGTAGATGCATACGTAGTGAGCCATCACACATTAATTGCAAGTTTTTAATCCGGCCTCTGAATCGTGGTAAATTATAACTCTGGCATCGAAGTGGATCGAAATGTTTCTGAATATTTTTGGACTATTTTTCTTATTCCATTCAAGTTTTTGTTTAATAATATTAGTATATTTCTATTAAGTAACTTCTACCCAAGAGGTTTTAATAAGAATGAATAAAAACGACAATGTAATATTTTTTATTTCCTATAAAAATTTATAAATTTTTTCTAACAAAAATAAAGTTTCTGAACAAAAATAAAACATTCTTTTAGACGATAATTGAAATGTATGGGTACTCAGCAATTTGAACAAAGTATCAGTCTTACATATTATCAGCGTTACCATGTTAATCACTGCACTAAGAAATAACAGGTTGCAGGCCAGGTAATCTGTAATATGCCTGGCTTTTATACGCAGTGTTTCAATCTTAGCAGAACACACTATACAGTATACACCCCTTTTAAGCTCCTGGTTGATTTGCTGGTCACTCCTCTTAAGATACTCCACAAAAATCTTACATCCCTGGGCAACTCTCTATTCAAACAAAAGACGTTTTGCGAATGCTGTAATGTTAACTTATGATAGCAAGAATGAAGTTCTCAAGGAATTTTGAAGTATACCTCTATGGATTATCATTCCATTTAATCCAGACATGTTCAGCATCTGATTTAAATTCCAGCAACTTATAAGTCAGGAATAATATTAAAAATCAGTTCCATTTCTGACAGTAAACCAAAATTTAGTATGAATCATTAAATGCTAAAATCGAAAACCATTTAAAAATTTATATGTAATTGCTATTTTATAATGCGTTCTTTCTTGAGAATGAGTATTGTAATATTAGTTTCCATTTTCAATTCTCGTGTTGGCTGATTATAATCAAACTTATCACTATTATTACTACTACAAAACGTCAGAATTAACATTGATGTTCCTATGTTAGCACAGAACTTAAACCAAAGATTCTCAATAAAAATTTCAAAACAAAAACCTTACAGAAAATAAAAAAATAAAAATTGCTAGCCGTTCAACTCACTGCACTATTTAGTAAATTCTATGAATTATAACATGAGCTGGAAACCTTTTGATAGACAAGAAACAAACAGAGCATGCGACAAAATAAACTGGTTATTAAAATTTGTCAAGTGAAATGTTCAGAGCCCTCCACATATTCCAATTTGTTTAGAACGGGATTACTAAATCAGTTCATTTATGTCATTAAATTGAAACCAGAAGTTAAAATTAAGCAGTGAAGAGTACATAGAACATGTTTCCATAAACCGAAATGTTGTAAACTACACAAGCTGATGAATAAAAATTGTAATAAAATGTATAATGACACGATTAAAAATTAGGTAGAACTTACTTGTGCATGGTCATTCGTCTGACTGCGTCTATTATAAAATGAAGACGTAAGTTCGTCAAGAAACGTGCTTGAGTCAGTATAATCTACAAAGTAAATTCATTTTTAAGTGTTACATTTAAATCGTTTGATCTGAAAAAAAGGTAAATGGATTCGGACGTTATTATTTAAAATATCGTATTTTTATTTGTTATTTTGGGATTTCCATAATAAGCATTTCTCTGCATTCACTAATTTAGGAGATACAAAGAAGTGATCCTCTGAATTATAATTTTTTCGAATTCCAAGAAAAGACATCTTATTGCATGATACACTTAGCTCATTATTGTTTAGCGAATAGAGTTATTTATGCTCAACAAAATTATATTCACAAAAAAAGAAAGAAAAATCGTTGTTAAAACTCACAATAAGTACCTATTTCTTTTTCTTATTTCAAAAAATAAAAATAAAAAGTAAATGGAGAAGAATAGCGATCGTTATGATTTATTTTACAAACGGAACGAGTCTTTTACGAATTAAAATAGGGCATAGAAGGTAAGCATTAATTTACGGACATGGCATTCGTAAGGGCGTGGGTTTATATTCCCGCTGCGCAATCCATAACTAAGTTTTCTATGATTCACAGAAATCAATCCAGACGATGGCTGGAGGGTTCCTTCGAGAGACCATGGCTGAATGCCTTCCCGTTCCTCGGTTCTAATTATTTTCCCCTTTAGACAAAAAAAAGTCTGCTGTATTATTACAGAGTAAAAAGTAAATATATTGTGGAAACCATTGCACTGCCTGATAAAACGAAGCAAGCAGTTTCATAGTGTGCCTACGCTTATATTTCGTGTCCAGATAGGGTACGTTCTGATGTGAGCGCTGCCTGCCGGACCGATTGCGCCTCTTGTCTCGTGTTGAGGTGTTGCGCCACACCAATACCGCGCTGCCAAGAGGACCGAGCTGGCAATCTTCTCTGCGCAATTCCCATTTGTCCTGCGTGGCTGCTGCTCGCTTAATTACAACCCACCGGCCACATTGTTACAGCATCGCAGAAATTGGATGACTCACAGTCACTAGGTACACAATGATTTAAACCTGAAATTACTTTGTTAGCCAGAGAAGATCTTTCACTCTGGCTAGAAATCAGAAGCCACCCATAGGCGTTAATTCAGGTACACTTTGCCATGTGTATTTAACGTATCAATTGATTTCTGATTATTAGTACAACTGTTGTAACAGTTCGATGGTATATTTTCAAGCTGCTACTTAATTCAAAACTCATTTTTAATTTAAAGTATGATAGGACATTAAGAAATAATCAAACAAACACAAATTGTTCAATTTATCACTGTTTTATAGAGCCTTGTTACTGGAAAGATTCCACCATAAATTAAGACCCAAAAAAGATGCAGAGTTACGAAAAGACACTAAATGTCTGTGTTAAAGAAGTTCATACAACACAGCGTTAGCTGTTTCTCTGAATTCGCCTTGAAGCGCACAGCCAGAAGAAGAAATAATACATTTTACGAACTTCGAAGTTTTAAAAAAATCCTTCCACCTAATAGACTTAACGTTAGTAATAAGTAAATTCTACATTTACATATACACTCTGCGATTCACAAAATTGTGGGTGGCAGAGGGTGCTCAGCACCAAAATTAATCTCTTTGTTGTGCATTCCAAACCAGAATGGTACGAGGGAAAAAATAATTCATATAAGAATCAGTGCGGCACCTTATTTCTCTACTCTTATCTTTCCTGACATTCCGACTCAAGTAGATTAGTGGACGAAGTATTTCACCTAAGTTATCCACATTGTTATCAATAATAAATAATTTTTTACAGTACCTAGGCATTGATCGAACGAGAATTATTACACGCCAAATTCTTTATAGACTTACAATACTCACTGCCCTTTAGTAATTCCATTTTTTGCTGCTATCAGTCTGTCAACTGGTCTAATGCAATCCACGATCTATTCCTACCTTGAGCTCATCTCTTCAACTCAATATATCCGTTACAAGCTACGACCTCTATTATCTTCTTCATATATACTAATCTTTGTCTTCCACTATAGTTTTTTATTTCAGCTGTTCCATCCATTAACAAAATAACTAATGCAACCTGTCTTAAAATGGAACCTACCATCCTATCTCTTCTTTCTGTGAGGCTTTTCCACAAAACGTTTTCCTAACCCTCAATTTTCAATACACATTTTTGTCGTACTTTGTCTGCCCTCTGCATATTCAGCATCATTCTATATAGCTCCACCTTACATAAGCATCAATTTTCCTTCTTTCTGGTATTCCTACATTCCATATTTCACTATCATAAAGTGATGTACCCCATACATACAATAATATAAAGGTTTTTTTTTATGTGGCTAGATCAATATTGGAAACTAAAACGTTCCTCTCTTTCAAGAAAACTCCTTCCACTAGTGATATTCTGATCTTATCATCATTCCTGCTTTGGCCATCAGTTGTAATTTTACATCCTAGCTGTCACAATTAATTTACTTCTCCTATTAAAGCTGATCCTATTTTTATATTTAATCAAGTACTATACCTATCTTTTTTGTAAACCATCAGCAAATGTTACATTGGCATTATCTAATAATAACAATTTATTATTTTATCAAGCAACTTCGGAAAAACTGCTCGCAACAACCATTTATTGTAACTTGAGTAATATTCAAGAAATGTTAGCTGCGTGAAAGTAACAGCGTTTCTTTGTTTAATTGCGGTTTCAATAATGATTGTACAGCCATCTTCTGTCAATATATATTTCATTTCACATTTTATGTACAGTACGTTTGATATTGGGAACTTATAGCGTTCGTTTGTTTTACGGTGCTTTTGAAAAGCATTCTTCAAGGAAGGCATTATATCTGAAAGAACCCAATTGATTCGTTTTGTATTAAAAGCCTATATTAAATGACAAGTACCAGTACAATTTTCTTCATAAGCTGTTTTTAGAGTGTGTGGAAAGCTGCAGTTATCGCGTAAGTTTACCTTGCACTAACAAGTGGATCAAATTAACGAATAAATGAAAATGGTAGATTTTCGCTTGAAGACTGATTTATACATAGTAATTCTGGGCTTGAAATCACTGTCTCACCTGAGGTTTTTTTTTTTTTTTTTAATATATATAGTACCACCTAAGGCTGTGTAGCTCATCTTGGAAGGTTGAAAGGTTTTATTTTGAAGCCACGTTTAGGAACTAACCGTGCGTGAAGTTTAAGCTCGCTTTACTATTACTGACCACCATACTTGATAATTTCAATACTTACTTAATAATTTCCGTGTATGGTAAAACAGATGGCTTCCTAACATTAGCTTCTGCAGTGGCCTATTCACCAGCTGATAATAAATCTTCAAATATGCTAAGAGTTTCTAATTGAGGACAGATAAAGAGGTGGCAGAGATGGTGGCTCGCGTAACATTTATGTAGAACAATCAGCACGGCTGGAAGTAGGTACCAGTTATGTAGATTGATTTTATATCTATTACCTTTACCCTCATGAGATTTTTTGTTTTTTGTTGTAAGGAGCATGGTGGTTGGAAGCGGGTTTGAATCCCCGTCCGGGCATCCAGACTTGGGTTTTTCATGGTATTCCCAAATCACTCCAGGCGAATGCCGGGTTGTTTCCTTCAAAAGACAATGGCCGAATTCCTTACCGTTCCTTTCCCCCTGTCCTTTCACGCCTCTAATGACCTCGACGTCGAGTAGGCGCAAAGTCATAATTAAAAAAAAGCGTTTTATTGTTATCAAAACTGTGTAAACCTGGACATTTCCAGAGGCAATTTTCTCGGCAGAACTAATAAGTTTGTTCTTCCCAAGGATGATTACCTCTCTCTCGTAATTTCTTCCAATACCCGTCTTCTCGCCAGGAAGCAACTCTTGAGAATTAGTTTGTCCGCCGCTGTTGATGCCGATGTATGCATAGCAAGTGCGACCGCTCAAGCGGTCACACAAGTTATGTCAGCACAATTTTCGTCCAACAGCAAATGGAAAAAGTAATTAAAAAAAGCAAAAACATTAGTCACCAACAGCTAAATATTGAGGTAATGCCAAATTAGGCAAGTACTCCAATCACGAAATTCAACAACCCAAAGGAAGTTGTAGAGAGACAGGCCGGGTCGTTCGAGACTCGCATTGCAGCTCTGGTCGTCACAGCGTGAGCACCAGGCCTGAAGATGGCGGCAGAGTTCGTCGCCGAAAGCTCGTCTTTCACGCACACAATCCGGCAGCAAACCCGCGAATATTACATTGTATCTATCAGTTTATTCTCATTTGACGATATAGTTGGATATTGCGAGAATACTTGCAAGTGGTATGAGAGAAGAAACGGTTGATAATTATCATAAACTTGATATCTGGCCTAAGGAAATGGGAAATTCTCCATTTTAGGTAATGGAGAAAAGACCCGTGATAAGGCGCCGCCGCATTCAATAGGATAGATAGCCAGGGCCTCCGGCACCAAATTATAGTAAGTATCTTAATGGATAAGATACTATGGCATCTCTATGAATAGGATAAAGTATTCATAGAGTAGAAAGGTAACGGAGTTATGTGTGGATTTAGTACTAGATTATAATTTAAATCTCGATTCAAACACATCAATTCCGACGAATACCTGACAATAAGCGCAGTCATTAATATCTTTTGAAGCCAAAAAGTTTTCTCTGTTCGAACAGAACAGCACACGACTGAAATACTAGGAATGCCCACTATCTTCATAGAGATCGTAAGTCGTCAATGTTGGTCCAAAAAGGAATTTATTACTATGCTGTAAATATTTTAACACTCTGCAAATCAGCGTCAGATGGAGTTTATTAGGAGACAATATAAAATTCAAGAGAACAAAAATTTCTTTTTCTTCGCCAACTGCTTTTCGTCCATTTATAAATTTTTACTAGAGTAAAATATTAATCACTTTTGTGTAATACATGCAAATAATGTAGCATTTTTAGTCACCGGTTATTCTTAGTGATTACTCTCGCACTTCTGTACAATTTAGTTTAAAACATTTCGGCGCCATTCTACATTCTGCAGACAATAATGTCACCTGGATCAATGGAAAAAATACTAATCTATGTTCATAGAAACTCGTCTCGATTAGTTAGGAGGAGATCCAATACACTTACATGTGTTTATATGTGTGTCAAGAGAACAGGAGGCAGACAATTTGTAATCAAATGTCAGGTGTTGATTTCCTGGGGCACTGCTACCGTGCAGCACGTCACAGTCTAGCCTTCGCTATACCCATTGTGGCTGAATATCCGACATCCGTATTGTGCTGAAACAAGCGTATTTACTTCGCTACAGAAGCCAATGAAACACGTAACTGCTGTCTGACTCCTCATGAGAACAGTAGCGAAAATGTGAAACACAACAATCTTCAAGATCTGACTAGATAAATGAGATGCTTCGAGAGAATGAATCTTAGCAGGGCGAATTCACCTTCAGCAATACGCGTAAAAAAAATAAAAAATAAATAAACCATGGGAGAAAAAAGTTCATATCAACACATGCTACGTTTATATTTGTTTCAATAATGTAGTCATCGTGGTTTCACATATAGCTCTGTGATGAGTTCGGAATGGTCACTTCAGTTTTCAATACAAAACTGTCATCGTAAAATTAGGATCAACATTTTCTGTTAGTTTCAGTTAAATCATTACATAAGCACATCTTATAATATTATGAGATACACGTTTTCATTGTGCTAGCGAGTGATACCGCACTATTCCGCGTTTTATACGAAAACAACGAAGGACTGAAACCAGGAAATTATAGACGCGCGTCTTGCTGTATGGAGATTCTGTAAGTAATGCAGCATTAGCTATACATTTTTTTTCCTTTTTTTACGCCTAAGAGATCATTATCAACCTGAACAGCTACCATCTCCTGACAAGTCTGGCGGTAACAACTGTCTTCTGTCCTTATGATTCATCCTGTTCCACTGTTGTCAATCTTTGTGCTCTATCTTACCAAGATTTTATTCCCTCAATCCATTTATCTTGTTTTCTTCTTCGAGACCTCGTATTTCTTGCTAGTAGTAATTACTAATTCGTTCTTTTGTGCAGAGAATTCTGTAAGATTTCAATACACTTCGTACCACCCGTATTGCTATTCTTGTACCTCTGCCTGGTAGTTTTCCCGTACTATCATATCACTCGCACACACTGTGACTATCATATGCTCTTCGAGATTTTACTGGCCATCTCCTTTATTATTTAACCCAATACAACGAACTTAAACGGGTAAACAGCAGTTATCTGCCATAGGGGGCGTTAATTACGTGAGGTGAAATGGGGGGGGAGGGGTTTCCGACCAAATCTCACCAGAGGCCGGAATCCCGGGAAAACACCTCACGTAATTATTGGACTCTCGTGGTGTAATCCAAACCAAGTAGCTCTTTCCACTCCTAGATTCACACAACTCTCATATCACTCATATACGTTTTTAATTCTCTCTGTCAATCCAACGCGAACTCCTTTTGTTATCAGTGCTTCTCTAACTTTCTCTCTTCACATAACGTGATACGCTTGCACAATGTCCAAAATTGCTATGATTATGTCTTGCTCACGCTCGCAGTGCCTGTCTTGTAATTTCCTTACTGTTAGCACTAACTTCACAGGTGACACATCTGGTCTGAAGCCAAGTCGCTCCTTCGGAATACACTTTCCGCCACTGCCCGTATTCTCCATTATCTTACAAAATATTTTCGCAGAATGACACAAGTATGCGTTTACTCTGTTATTCTTACATTTATTTTATCCTCCTCCCCCTTTTGAAGACTGGCAAATATTAATTCTTATATAGTTATCCGGAATCCTTTTCTCGTTTACACTGATTGCAGCACTCAGTAAATTACTCCATTCCACACATGCTGTTCTTGTTCAGTAACATATAGTTCTTATAAGCCAAGTGTTTTGAGACTTAAATGAATCCTCGATATGAATTCTTCCGTTCAACAGGTTTAACAGGTCATCAAAATATTCATTCCACTTATAATTCAGCTCATCCATTTTATCAAAAATATATTTCTATTACCATTCATAATTCTTATGCACTCATTTCCATATTTTGTTTTATTTTTGACTGTGACTTTCCTATTCCCCAGTATATTGGTCTATGCTTCCAACTACCATCTCTATACTTTTTGGTCACTTCTCCTTGCTAGTAGTAATATTAGTTACTCAACAGTAATCTAAAGCTCTGTTTATCTTTAGTACAGCTTCCTTAAAAGCAAAATTCCCCTACAGTGTTTTACTTTTCCTCCAGTCCCACTGGTACTGTTAAGCACTATCTCTGCCGTCTCTGCTAGTCTTTTTTATGCATTAGGGTTTGTCGACGTTGGTATCATTAGACCTAGCAGAGAATGGGGAGGAAGAAACGGAAAGGGTTCGATCATTACTTTTGAAAGAACTATCCCGCCATTCGCGTGGAGTGATTTCGGGAAACCATGGAAACCACCCTCTAGATGACGCGTCCTCGCGGATGTGAGGCTCGAGCGTGTCTGTTTGCGCTCCTCCCATTCATCCATCACCGTTCTCAGACTCTTGGCACATTCTTCCTAATTCATGCCTGGTGTTCCATTCGGGCCTTTCCTTTTCTGTCTTCCACTCCTTGGGTCTTCTTTCCCGCATTACTGGACGCTTTCTTTCTTTTTATCCCTCAAGCTGGTCACAATGCCTCAGGTGGCCTAATTTTGATTACATTATTTGTCTGTCTAATATCACACTGTGAATCATAGATGCCCTCGCCCAATCTGCAATATACCAAGTGATTTCATGAGTTTCTTTCTTCTTATACCATGTATTCCCTATGATCAAGTTTCACAAAATTACAATAACTTCTTTCCCCCCCCCCATTGCTTCGATGATCCCCCCCCCCCCTAGATATCTAGCATGCAGAACATCAATGGTTACAGGGTTTCATCGGGACGAAACTCCTAATGTTAAACACGGCACCAACAACAATTAAACCTTGATGCATTTATTGGTCTCTGTTCTCTTCATACATACATACCCCATTGGACTGATATTTCTGGAGGCAACTGAAATAATTTGTTGATTATTTTTTATATGTAAGAGAAGCCACTTCATAGAATGTTTAACAGTTCGTCGCTTATGAACAACAATCTTGTGGGCAGTAGGGATACAGATCTCTATATTATTTCTGTGCCATCTGACTACAGCTGACGCGGTTTGCCCATGTCACAATCCCCGCATTTTAGTCCATTTGGTAGTTGGCTTCTTCTTTGTTTAAAACTGCCATATGTTTATAATAGTTTCCATATCTTTAATTAGCAGTAATAATTAATTAAGTTTCTACATCTGACTGATTCAATGCTACTCAATGATTCTATTACTTTCTACATAGATGAGAAGTAATAAACTTTATCCAATTTTTTTAGTGCTAGAGTATTTTGTTTTTCAGGTAAATAAGTAGCCTACTCAATTCATTACTTTGTAAATACTCTTCGTTTACTTCATCTGTTACTTCGCTGTTCACAATAAACGCTTAAATCCCCATCAGATAAGATATAAAATCAGAGAAATTTGAAACCTTGTAAATGATTAGAGAGGCACTACCTGCCAGTGTGGATCAACCCGCTGAGGCGTCGCAAACTGGATCGGGGAGAGACAGCAGCCCGAGCATGAGCCCAGGAACCCCCAAACCGGTCATCCAGACCTGTTTTTATGCGGTTTTTCGCAGTCATGAAGGCGAATGTCGGGACGGTTCATAATCTTTGCCTTATAATATCACACATTTCACAAACAAAAAACACATTTACCCCTCGCTGAATATAGTTACACGTTTCACAGACACTTCCCCCATCAGCACTTTATACGACCTGCCAGAAGGTAGGACATGTTTGGCGTCAGCATGCGGATGTGGCCGTAATACCGTAGTTCCAACACTCGTCGAAGGCAGCCGGCAGCAAAATCTTGGGAAAAGGTGGTGAAGAAGAAGTCTAATATTTACTACTCACAACATACTAAATTTTCACTAACGAAAGTTTCCATTCAATTGAAGATCTAAGAATAAGGATACACTGTTTTTCTCCGGACGACACAGTTTTCGCGCTCATAATAGCTCGTATTTAGATAGAGTGTGGCTGGCGAAGTGCCCTGGTGTCGTCACTTCAGGCGTGGAACGAAAATATATAACAACACAAGCGAGAAGACACCATACCATGAATAGTCGGCGACTTGAATACAGATTCCGGGGTATGCACCTGCCACCGATGATGCAATTTGGCGATCATAAACTTTATACCAGGTTTACCATTTACCTGAAACTTTCTGACATTGTATGTACACCACAGGACTGCCAAATAGCATTTTATAACGTAACTCTCAAAAAGGCTGTTATGAGTTACACTGCTGACTGCAGTGTTTCAGAAGATGTAGATCCTTTGGTCAACAAGTGATTTACACTTACACTGAGGTTAATACTACACTTAATTTCTTAAACTCTTCAGTGGCAAAGTAGTTTCACGAATGATAATATCGACGATTCATGTTTATTCAGTACGACAATGAAACTTTACAACTGCATTTGTTTCGAAGTCGACAAGGAGCAAACAAAAATTATTTGTTAAGCACTTCTCTGCGCCTACATGCAGCCAAACTTCTCTAAGGAAACATAGTTAGCCTCCAGCAGCCATGCGTTGTGGCTAAAAACCACTGAATGTCAGCTCAATTAAATGACTAATATAATCTAGTAGTTTTAATTTTTACTCCAAATTAAAACTATTTTAAATAACAATGCAGTTAATTTTGAGATTTCAACTCCAACTTTGAACGTAATAAACGGTTTATAAGGACTTAAATTGAGCCAAAATATAGTACAATAAATTCTTAGCTAAATATTTAATTTCAAAAGAAAGAAATAATTGCTGATACCACTCATGCTTTCACTCTCAACTAGTTTACATCATGTTCAAAGCGTATTGTGATAAATAACGGAACATTCGTTCATAAACTGCAATAAAAAAAATATTCCCCTGATTTATATGAAATTAATTAATTTAAGGAGAGGTGATAGGAACGTGCGTAGTATTAAAGATACTAAAGCAGTTTTTCAGCAAGAAAACCTCTTATGGATGCGCGTACGACACGCAGAAGATAAAAGGAATACTTAAATAAAATACATTACCACACACAGAACAGAATAAATGTATTGAATGATATGAATTACGTGATTTACGAGATTATACTAAGATCCACTATCGATATCGCAATCAGGTTTACGAAAACAAAAACTTACATTAAACTAATTAATCTGTTCTGCCTGAAATATAATTGTGTTTAATTGATTTCTAATACATCAGAATTAAAAACTTTCATGCATTTTAAAAAAAAACATTCGTAAGTAATAAATTAGTTCTTATCCACATTAGCACTAAATCGTATCGAATTTTGAAATTCATTAGCGTAAGTTTTATTCATTGATTCTTCAGCACTTTTTTTACCTACTTATTACTTATAAAGCTTAAATCTAATTATATATATATATATATATATATATATATATAAAAAAAATTCTAAATATTTTCTCGTAAATAACTGATTATTTATTATTCCCATATTAGCACTAAATATTATCGAACTGTGAAATTCAATTTTTTCAGGTTAATTTTGAAGTTTACAACCGTAAGTTTTATTTTGTTGGTTTCTAAGTAGTTTTCACCTAGTTATTGTTTACAACAAAGCGATTGAAAAGTAAAAACTTCAAAAAAGTCAGTTTAGCGAATATTAATTTGTTTTTCTTTTATTAGACAATTAATTAGATTTAAGATACATTGAATTTCGTAATTTAATCCTTAAGGTTCGTTAGAAAGGTACCAGTAGGTATTGTTTTCGGAAAAATCATGCCTGGAAAGTGTGGCGCCTGTCGCAGACATGTGGTGAATGGATTGGATGGCAATGGGTGTAAGGAGTGGTTTCACTGGGAATGTAGGGCAATGGGAAAGAGGCTCTGTTTTAAGGATAGGAAACATTCAGAGCAGGATAGGAAAATTTCAGAGCAGGACTAAATGATCAGGGGGATGGGTGAAATGATCAGAGTATTGCGTGAAAGGTTAAAGATCCTTGAGGCTCAGTCTGTAGAGGCTGGGCCTTTGGGGGCTCAGCCTGTTGAGGCTGTGTCTATGGAGGGTCTGCCTTTGGACGCTGAAAGTAGAAATGTTAGGTTTAGTGAGAAGGGTGAGAAGGATGGATGGGAACTGGTAACAGGTCGTAGGGAAAATATGGTTAACAGAATGAAGAAGTTAGAGACTAAAAATTGTGGGGAGAAATAGGTTTGACCTGTTACCAGAGTCAGATGGGAGAGAGCCTCGTGGAGATGTAGGAGTAGGTAAGGAGCAGCAGGCCTATAGGAATATAGGCGTAGAAGAAAAAAAGTAGGAAGTAAAAGGTTCTGCTGCTAGGTAGTAGCCATGGGAGAGGTATAGGTCATCTTCTATAGGATAAATTAGGCACAAGCTATCAGAACACAGTGATATAATTTGCAAACCCAGTGCAACATTGGGTCAGGTAATAGTGGATATAGGTTCACGTTGTAGGAATTTAACAAAGGACAATATGGTAGTGACTGTGGGGAGAGCGGGAAAAACTACTGATAGAAACGCGAGTTATAGTATAGAGAGTGACCTGAGGAAGGCGGTGAAGGAGGCGCAGCATACCAGGATGGAACTAATGCAGGATCTAAGTCGCCATGATCGATCACAGTTAAACCACGCTGGGAGGCGGGTAAATATGGAGACAGAGATGCTACTTGGAAGATGCATTGGTTCTGTTTTGGGGGTTGTGCCTGTAAACACCACTGGGAGATGGGGTTTTACTAGACATGGCCTACATCTAAATAGAAGGGGGAAGGTAGTACTTTCTGAGTTGTTACCTAAAACTGTAAGAAAGCCCACTTCCAGTTATGATGGGGTCAGGACTGTGCCTTTTTTAGGCTAGGGGCTGGAGGTAAGGGGATAAAAACAAGTGATCAAAGGGATACTGGTTGTAGATACACTATGGGGAAAAAATACAAATGCTAAAGAAACAGATGAAGCTATTGTAATAATAACGGAATTGGGTACAACTGGAAAGACATAGGTTAATGCTGAAAATACCACAAAGCCAAAAATAAGGGTGTTATTGGTACACTGTAGAAGTATAATGAACAAAGTGATAGAATTTGCAAACTTAATAGAGTTACATGAACCACAAATGATTATAGGGGTAGAGTCTTGGTTAAAAGCAGGAATACTAGACAATGAGGTTTTCCCTGAAAGTTACAGAATGTACCGCAGAGACAGGGGATCAATTGGTGGAGGGGTATTCATACTGGTTATCAAAGATTACTATAGTACTCTAGTGTTCATAGATAATGACCATGAGATACTAGCGGTAGATTTTTGTGGTGATAAAAAAGAAAAAATCAGGGTATTGGCTGCTTACCGTAGTGGAAGAATGAATGATGAAGATGAGATTCTTGGAGATAACCTAAATTCACATTCACTGTTAAAAGATGAGCGTAGAATGGTTATTATTTGAGCGGATTTAAATTTACCAGGTGTCAAATGGGTGGGAGATAAGATACATAACACAAGGGAACAGAGTTTGGAAATATCTTAATAAGGGAAGGGGGTTTTACACAAGTGGTAGAGCAAAATACGAGGGGAACAAACATGTTGGATATCTTTCTAATAAAACCTAGTGAAAATCTTATAGGGTGTCAAGTAACTGAAGGAATAATTGATAACGGTGCGGTACTGATGGATATTAGGGGATTCAGTAAAACAATGGCCACAATAGAAGGCGAAAAAGGTGTATTTACAAAAAGGCACAGACTTTAGAATTGAAGAGATATTTCAGGAAAAGGTTCAGCAAATGGAAGGATTGCGTAAGTACAGTGGAGGCAAAATGGGAAGAGTTTAAGGAGATAATAAAAAGTGGCGAGCAAATGTTTATTCCAAAGCAAAAAATAAAGATAATTACAGATCCTACATACTACAATAGGGAAGTGAGAAGGTTAAAGAGGCTAGTGAGACGGGAACACAACAGAGTTAAGAGACAGAATGGCAGTAGGGAATACTTAAAACAACTAAACAAGCAATTAATAAGTGCAAAGAGAGAATCAAAGGATGGGTTTATGAAGAATTGGCGCAGGAGGACCAATGAACGACGCATCTAGAAACTTCTATGGCTATATTAGAAAACTGAGGGGAAGGTAAGGTATTCAGACTATTGTAGATAAAAATGGAGTTGAAGTCACTAAGGATTTTAAAATTACAAATATAGTGAGTGACTGGTTTAGTGATTCAGCTAGGGACAATCATCCTGTGATGGGAGGGGATGAATCAGAGGAGAGTCTCCCTAAAAGTATAAATGTGGAAACCACAAAATTTGAAATAAATTCTCAGGAAATTATGAAGGAACTCAAGAAGCTAAAAAAAACGTAAAGGGACTGGTGTAGATAATATTAC
Source organism: Vandiemenella viatica (assembly GCA_031002005.1). NCBI lineage: Eukaryota > Metazoa > Arthropoda > Insecta > Orthoptera > Morabidae > Vandiemenella > Vandiemenella viatica. The sequence continues at coordinate 344,775,281 of JARYHS010008074.1, forward strand.
TACAGATTTATTAAAGATTGTGGGATACCTTACCTTGAAATTTTATTTAAAATAAGTTTGGAGTCTCGCTTCTCACCAGAGAATTGGAAAAGAGTGATAGTAGTACCGGTTCATGAAGGAGGGGTAACAAATAGTGTTGAAAATTACAGGCCAATTAGTTTGACATCAGTGATAGGCAAAATGATAGAGAGATTGATATGCAACTATATCATAAATGTCTGTGAGGAAAGAAACTGGTTTTCAGATCGGCAACATGACTTTAGGCAAGGATATTCATGTGAATCCCAGATGGTGGGCTATATGCAAGATATTTCGGATGAATTGGACCAGGGAAGCCAAGTTGATAGTGTGGCACTAGATCTTCCTAAGGCGTTTGACAGAATGAGCCCTAACCTCGTCGACGTTGAGGTCATTAGAGGGGAGAAAGGACGGATGAGGGGAAGTTATCCAGCCTTGGCCTTTTAACGGAACAATCCCGGCATTCGCCTGGAGTGATCTGGGGAATTTGGTGCTAACATGAGAAATCCAAACCTGGATGGCCGAAAAAGAAATCGAACCCGCGTCCTCCCGAATGCGTGCCAGACCGTTACCGCTCACTCAACCCACCGCGCTTGGTTTTGGATTTCAAAGATTTGAAGGATGCTCTTAATTTGGTCTTTGTTCGAAAGCTATACAGACTATATTTAACATCGATAACAAAATATTGTTCGTTAAGGGAGTTAAAATTAAATGATGGTTAGTATTAAGGTACAATTTGCAAAATATAAAAAAGTGTTAAGCACGTAGACCGTACAAACATGAGACTATAAGAAGACAAAGTGCGCTTTGCATATCTCAAATTACAACTTTTTGAGAGTCACTAGAAAATAGTTTGTTGCGAAAGTAATAATGCGTTTGCGCATCTCGTATGACAATGTTTGACAATTTAGAGGAGCACACACTCAGCAATGTTATTCTAAATAAAATATTAATTTGTTATATGTCAGACATCCTCGATATTATAGCTAAGCCCATTATTTCAAGACGATTATATTTGTACAAAGCTGAACTGTTTTATTTTGTATCATACTTTTATCTTCTTCGTCAGATGGAATTGGGAACATACTTTAATGAATCTGAAACGCTTGGCTGGGGTTGTCCTTAGGACGTGAGCCTTACGTAACGCCGCGCTGTGCCGCCGGTTGCGACACCCGAGGAGATGCCGTAGGTCATGAATGAGCGCTAGCTGGCCGGCGGATAGCGGGGAAGAACTTATTTATAGTTCCGTTACCGAGTCGGGGGATGAGCAGTAATAGTATTCACAACTTTATATTTGAATGCAGCCCGTTTGGCCCTTGAACCCAAAATATCCTACAGCATAGAAATAGCATCAACGACCGCCACGTTTCGGTTGGAAGAAGGGAGTGCTCGACGGCTTCCTCCACAACCTCTCGTCACACACACCAAAGGTCATCCTCCACATTATGCGTCTAGGCACCAAAGGAGTCTGGAGTGGACAAATAGAAATTATCAACAACAAAAAAAATCTATTTTCTTTTCAGCCACTCTCCATCCTTAAATTACCTTCAGATGAAAATTACTTCAGCGTAACGAAAGACTAAAATGAATTCATCAACGTACTGTTTGAACGCAAAATAAGCAAACGAATTGGTGTTTTTCTACGAACCTCTCACTTCTACCTGTATATCTTAACGTAACTCTTCTTGATATCTGAGCAGCATGAGCGTAGGTAATCTCCTTTTGTTTATTCTGTTTAAGGGCAATATACCAACCTTTTTATCCACTGTTATGAAAATATCAGTGTGGCCTGGTTAGCTCAGTGGTCGCCGGCCCCAGAGGCAGCGTAAGCCTCGCGAAGTAAGGATCGCGGTTCGAGTCCGGCTTCGGGCATGCGTGTTTTTAATTAAATGTTTACCGAGCGTGGTAGGTGAGCGGTTACGCTCTGCCCTCGTATTCTGCAAGACGTAGGTTCGAATCCCCGTTTGGCCATCCAGATTTGGGTTTCCATGGTTTCCTCAGATCACTCCAGACGAATGCTGGGATGGTTTCTTTAAAATTCAGTGGCTGAATTCCTCGCCTCCAGTCCTTCCCTGCCTCTAATAACCTCGAAATCGACGAGGTGTAAAGCCATAAACAAAAAAAAAAAAGGTGTCGTGTTAGTCTTGTGACGTCTATACTATGAAGAATCTAGAATGCAATGAGTGCTCAAACAGTTGCAAATTACATAGTGACAAAATTTTAAAAAATGAAATAAAAGTGGTTAAGGCATCCGGTCTCGGGTTAAAACACCAGTGGTGCCAGGAAGTTTTAGGAGTTGTGTTTGATCATTTTAGCTACTCCAGGATGTTCCGTGGTTCGGATTCCACGTTAAACTGTAGTTGGCCGACCTATCTCTTACACGTTGGCTTAGTACGCCTCCTTCGGGAGAATCCAACCAACTTTCAGATTGTGGACTAAGTTATCTTTAGTTATATGAAAATAATATTCACCTCATAAAAAATATAAAAATTACGTTTTAAGCATACTCACAAATCACATCGCGTATGAAATTTGAGTTTTCTGATGTGAAAGCTCAATTTATTGAATATTACAGATAAAAATGGTACTCACAAAAAACAGACGCTAATTAATTCATTGAGGTCAGTGTTAAATTATATCTAAAATAATGCAATAAGTTTCCATTAACTAACTCTAGCATACCATACTTTTCGTGTTAAGCACTGAGATCATGCCTGATTTCAAAAACTACATCACTCTACTCGTTCACACAAATTCGCAGAATCCTTTATCCTTCCCGATACTTACCTAACACATTCCTATTAATATTTAATCAGGGCACTAATCTGTGACATTATGCACAAATCGTATGATTATTACTGGCGTAGTAGCATTTACAAGAATCTGTCACTTTTAAAACATATATCAATCCCCGAAATATATATTCCTTGAGTCCCTATTATCCAGCTTAAATTTCACATTAAAGATTCATTTTCAAACACTATAAATAAATCAGTTGTATCTCCGAAACAATGTCGCATTTTCGGTGACGGTAGTTCTGAGGCTATTTCATTGTAATTAAGTTTGAGAGTTTTAAACTGGAAGTAATCATTAACTGCATCTCTTGAATTATTTGGGAGATTTGGTCTCGGTAAACCGTGGTAACAAAATCTGACTGGCCAAGGAAAAGGGGGAGGGGGGAGTGTTAAATGAATATATTTCAGTTAATTCTATAACAGTCACTTAGGAATAAAAAAAATGTTGAAATAATACAACAATTATTTGAAACTTGTGTATTGGTTCAAATAAATCTTTGTATCTACTTGGTAGACGCAGCAAACACGAGCAGCAGGATGGTTTCCTGCAAGCTAATAGAAACTGCATTTTCTGCATTCAACGTATGTATCCTTCCTCCATACTACCATAAGTCTCGATCTCAACTGAACCACAACGAAAATGTAAGTTGAAGATGATGAAGATAAACTGCATGAAGTACAGCATGTAGAGAGACGTGTTGCATTTAGTCTTGTTACTTTCCTTGTACTTTCGTGTTCTAACCTCGCAACTTCTAAGTATAAAAATTTTACAAAATGTGTAGATAATAAAGTGAGAATTGTAATGAATAAATGTGTTGTGTGACTTAATAACGAAGCAAACTGAACTTACGTGTTTTCAAATAAATGTTGCTCCACTGCTGGTGAAAACCTGTTGCTACACATGCGTGAGGAATTCGTGCACCAGGAAACTGACTTCCTGTAGCAACAAGTGGGGATCGCGCTCAAGATATTTCTGGCGTTCTAATCGATTAATCAGCCGGTCGAGTGTTCCCTCCGTACATCACGCGCCCGCTATACGGCAGGTCACGCGCTCGTAAATATAGACAGGCACGCGCTGCGGGCTGCCGCACGTGCAGGCGTCACGGCACGATGGACACTCCCCCAACCGCAGGTATGACGTCACAGAAAGCAGGCAGAGGAGGCTGCCGAAGGCATGTGACTGCCACTTGTGGAACAGTATTCCACCTCTGAACTAAAGATCCTTACAACGCTCCAAGCTTTTTAAACTATTCGCATGATTATGGTCTTCTCTGGTAGAGACAGTTCACCATTAACAGGCTGTGAAATGCTCCTCGTTATTGATCGTCAGGGATGACCTCACTCCTTTAGAAGCTGGTTGAATGACTCACTCAAATGAGCTAACTGAATACATTAACTTTGCATTATCGGTCTACAGTATCATCTTGACCAGTTAAAATATTTCTATACTCACATTTAATCAAAAGACCGGTTTTAAACTATTTTAAATTGACGTTATTAAAGGGTTATAAAAACGAAGTTATATTGTTCTTGACGAAAAGTATCCAGAAATTTTTTATATAATACATGTTCAAGAAAGCTAATTTTTTCCTAACTTGAATATTTGGTATAATTGAATTATAAGTTACAATGTCATCCTTTCCTAATGTAGTTGATCAGATGGGTCCAGAACCCTTGAAATAACTCTAGAATGACTGAGGGAAAGTATTATATATTTGACTTGAAGATACGCGCTATTCTAAATCACTTGCAAACAATTCATTCAGTCAGTCAAAAACCAAAAGAAATATTCCTCACACTCCAACCCACAAAATCTGATACACTAATATAAAAACTGGAATAGTTATTCAAATAATTGTAGCTGCAGATCGATATTTTATATCTGAGTTGTAATTCCAAAAGACGAGTTCAAATTTGGTCTATGTTTAGTTATTTTAACAGAAGCAACAACATTAGTCACAGAGATTAGATTAAATTATACATAGTTGGAAAAGGAAAATACAAACCGACTCTGGTGCTATAAAAGTATAACTACGAATGGAAGGATGTTTTTACCGTTTTGATGTTTGAAGTATAAAACTGGATATGGAGAAGAAGATGTATGAAGTGTAACACTCGTACTAATGTTGGATCCAGTTGACACATGAAATGTTTAATACATCACTTTCATCTTCCAAGATAAGAAAAAGTCACTAAGAACTCCATTCAGTCTCCATATAGCAATTTACTAATCAAGGCAGCGATACGATCAGCGGTTGAGGCGCGTGTCTAAGATGAAGGTGTTACCGGTTGGAATACCGGTCTTGGCCGTAATTGTTAGGAATCCTTAATTTGTTTTTCTGATCTGGAAAAGCTTTACTTTCTTAATGTGAAGAGCTCTTTCTTCGACCATGTTAAGCTGCTGGTACCTTTTTCCCGGTAAGATTATTAGCTTAGGTAAAACTCGGGGGAAAAGGTCGAGTGCCTGACAAGTTAAAATTCAATTATTAAGATCACACGTAATACTATTTATAGTGCATCGGAGCTCGCATTTAAAAACAAAAGCTATTCGGTGACTCGGTGTGGATTATTAGAACTTAAGAAGTGTAAGACAAATCAGTACAGCTGTTTGAGAATTTTATTGATATAATCAGAAACGAACAAAGAGTAATGATAAAGTTTTACATTCCAAAACCCAGGTACATATTGTAATTATTTGGATGCTCAATAGCATTTCACTCCCATACCTACAAATGATGAAGAACATATTAATACACGATTTTACCACCTATACGATTCTATACCTGGCAATCAACAAATAACTATGATAACACAAACAGTCGTGTCCCAAATTAATCAACAATTGCAGGGCAGGGGCCGCATGTCTTGTATTGTCGTCATTGCATAATTCAGCAAATATTTTTACCTTGAAAAAGTGAGAAAGTGGCTGCCCAGGATGCATGAGTGTCAACTACTGGTTCAGAAATGTCATTGATACGATAATAATAATATTAATTTCGTGTGGTTTCAAAGACCTGGTGCAGATTTTCTTACCAGCTGGGCAATGTGCCTCTGTCGTAGCCTCACCTAACCTAATCTGGTAAACCCTGTCAGGTATGGGGAACCTAAAGTTTAACGTGGAAGTCGAGCCTCAGAACTGATCGAATGAACTTATAATAGTGGTATATGTACACATTATCTTCAGTCCCTGCAACAATCTAAATTCTCTGTCACCAGTGTTATCGTATCGTTTCATTATCAGAAGAACATTGATTAATCCTCAAACCTGATGGGTTCACTACTTTCAATTACTTTTCCCCATTTTATTCGATATAATCACATTTCCATGTTACTTTATCAAATGTGACAGTCAAATATGGTTTTGAACTTACAGACGGCTCTTGCGGGAGTTGTGATATAATTCGCTACAATTTTAAGTGAATACGAGAATTTTCGAAAGATAGATGTTTTGTGAGTGTACTGTTTCACTTAGTCATTAACATTTCAAAAATCTATGAAATTAGATGTTAATGGATGCAAATAAATTGAGTTGAAGAATCTTTAGCTGGTGAATAAATGAAGCAAAAGTATGTTTCATTTATGTAATACGTTGTGCGAATAATAATTACTTTTTTAGTTGGAATTCATAAAAAGTATTTTACAATGGATTTTCGCATACGACCCAAAATGGCCGACCAATGAATGTATCAATCAATAATCTTATAAAAGACTTCGATAACAAGACAAGTTACCTTATAACTGGCTCCCGTGAAGACAATAATTTCACAAGTTATCACTCCAAGACATACGGTCGAGTGAGAATCTTCCTACAGTAGATTCGTGTACGACATCCACATTTCTACGCTGATATTGTACATTATTCTTCAAAACATTTTCAGTGTATCCTCTGCTGTTTACAAAAACACAAAAATGGATGTTTCACTGCTGGCTCACAGTGGAAGAGGGTAACCTTGCTGAGAGTTATTCAGTTGGCACATGTAACGCACTTTAGTTTATGACCAATGTCTCTTACGCTGCTCTCCGTTGTTAAATACCTGGAGGCAAACACAAAAACTGTCGTCATTTCCGACAAACATAGCTATAAAATTGTAATGTTATATAATTTTTTTCTAAAAGGTGCAGTAAACATCTAGGCTGAACATCTTTTTAAAATATAAATCAGACATTCCATTTTATCTGATTCTCTGTACAATGTCAAAAAAAACGTGAAAAGTGCGAGCAGGAACTGTGTCAGAACAAGTACCAGTGCCGACGAGTTAAAATAATTTAAAGCACAGTTGGTCCCTAACATCGAAGAGCGCGACGATTCAGGGTCGAGAATATAATTGTTCTGGTAAACCGCCAACATTTTTGGCACCCGTTCTGAAACACAATTGGCGTAAGGGTCTCCAGCGCCTTCTCGATTGCCGTGATACATTTAAAATCGCTATGAGCACGTCGTTTCCTTTCTAGTAAGCAATACTCTGCCTTCAGCAGTAGTTATATCAAAAAAATATTCCTCTACTTTTGGCTTGAAATACAATATTACGATAATTAGTCTTCATAATATTTTTCCTTAATTTTGAAGGTTGCGTCTAATATTGTTGACCTTTCCGTTAATTACTTAGTTATGTACAATATTACAATTAAAATATGGTTCTATATTTTGTAATCCTGTGATCGAAGTCAAAAGTAATAACAGATCCAGTTCCATTTTAAAAGAAATAACAACCGTCACTATTTCTGAAATTGTTTAGTAGAGCTAGAAAGAATAAGTCCTGGGGCTTGATCATACCGGATATATCTGCATTATCATCTGAAAATCTAATTTTACTAACGAGATTTCTCCTACCTGTCTCTCTAAAGCAGTTTGCGAGCAACACCTGAAATCATATTCTTGGCCCAAAAATCCGTTGCAGGAAGGAATCTGGAAAGCTTCTTTCAGAATGGCTGTAAGCAGTACAGTCATGGGAAAAGGATGGAGGGGGGGGGGAACTTTCAAAGGCATTTTATTAATTAGAAACAGAGACTAAGGACATTAAGGAATGGGAGTAATGGTTTGATTCGACTAAACAGTGCGGCGGGCCTATACTATGTCATAATGAATATGCAACGAGCGTACTCCACCTAACTCAACTAACTACAAAAAATTGTACAAAACATCAACAACAACAAAATACAAATTTCATGTTCAGCTCATCGTCTTGTTGTCACCATGTAGACAGTTTCATCCACAGTGGAAAATAAGGTGGGTGGTGATCGCTTTTAGCTTTCCCCCATTTGTTTTTATTTTGAAGTAGAGTATTACATTTCCTACGGTGGCCAAGTGCAGGCTGCTCCTCATAGCTGCAACAAATGAAGCTTACTACAGTTTTCTTTGTAAGTCAATGGCAATTTTTTGTATAGATAAAGGGGCTAGTTGCTAATCTGCCGACAACACACGGATAAGCTTTGCAGTACTGGCTGATGATATGCGAGCTGTTCGGTGAATCCCGTTCAGTTGTCGTGGGAAGTCACATGTCATTGCGGCTAACCATGTTTACACGTGGGGAAATACGAGATGGACGCCATTCTTGCTCCTGCTACTACTGCAATCTTTTTTTAGAGGACTCTCCTCGAGCGTGACGAAACTATCATTGTGAAACAAGAGGCTCTCTGGTATCACACACCAGATGTGCGATATAAAACGGTATCTCCCGCTACGGATAGCATTGCCACAGTTCTTTAACGCAATAAAAGCATATGGTCAGACGTAGTTCCAACAATAATAGCTAAGGTAAATACTAGTATTAAGCCACTACGATCTATGGTTACCGTAGTGAAAATAACTAGTGCAACGCCTGATTTGTTGTCAAATTAGTCTTTCGATTTCGCATGTCGCAAGCTTCATCTTCCTCATCATCTTTCGATAGATGTTCAGGCTACTTTTTCACTGTCGACGTCACCATATAGTTTTCGTTATTTGATGGGGACTATTACTGGGTCGTATCACGCCCACAACAGAACAAAATGTTTTATGACGATGTTCACTAATAATAGTTTTCAAACGTACGGATACCTCATAGAAAAAAATTGGTTTTCTAGATTTCTTCAGAATCCCTCTACTTGTTTAACGCTTTGAACTCATTTGAGAATGCCCTGACTTTCTTTCTGGTGTAAGTGGCAGGGTTTTACAGTATCGTTTCTCTCAATTGACTTTTAGAAATCTGTCCAATAGATGCTAGTTTTACTACAGTTGCTGAAAATCATTGCAAGGTAACAATTTACATACAAGCTTCTAACATACTAATCGCAAAATCTTCACAATATTTAAATTTTTAAGCTTCGTCTCAATTGCTCGGTTTTTGAAGGAAATTCTAAGAAACAATTTTAATGTGAGAGTTGAGTTTTTTTCCGTCGTACAGCTGATAAGCATTCTTCTCCTCAATAAGTTCTGCCATGTGCGTCGTTTCGACAGCTACGTCCGGTGTCTTCATCAAGTTAAAATGTTGCTGCAACAACACCGTCTTAACAATTTTAATATACAAGTGATTATAATTTATAGTGTTTAGCGAGCGTATTAATTATTTTGAAACCATGATGGTCTTCTACATGCGACATGGGTAGCAGCTGTCTCCAGTCTGATTGAATTACACAGGGTCGCTCATCATTCTAGTCACAAATCATTAGCGAAGAGTAAAAGAAAATCATAAATCTTATAATTGCGAAATTACAACTTTATTTCGTTCTCTTATCATCATATCATCATTAGCTCTTTTTGTATGCACTGGTGTGACAAATGGGCTATTCAAGGATCAAATCTATGTTTCTGAGCCTCGGTAACTTGCCGTGCGCAGAACGATTTTACTACCAAGATTGTGTGACTAAATCATTAGAGAGCTTTTAAATTCAGAAGAAACACGTTATTGTATTAGCAACTACAATATCCATTATTTGTTTCAGTTCTGTAGAAGTAAACACTACTCACTCTAGTTTATACATTCCTTTGATGCATTCTTTTAAAGCAGTGACAAACCAATCCGCTGTAGAGAGAGTCTATAATGTGCGGCACTCCTAAAAACTGTCGGCAAGTCGGTAAAAGGATGCATATTTATTTCATGTTACTCTTCTAAGAGCAAACGCTCTTCTGTTGCCAAATGGTTGTAACTGAACGCTCTAACTACCTGCTGCATTACCTTCAAGAAAGAGATTCACTCTGTTGTAATCGACAGCGACCTCTTTCCTGGGCAAAATTAGTAGTAGTGTACCATCTCCACAGCGACGAGTTAACCGCACCCATACACTACGAGCGAAGTTATTTCAGAAGTTGTCTATTTCTATCTACTGCTTCAGTTTAAATATTTCTGGAACTTCTGAACGGATGTACAAGTCAACATGCTGTCATAAAAACACGCGCTAAAAATAGATCAATACAAATTTCCCATCTTACGTACACAATAATCGACAGATTCTTTGCTGACTTATGTTGAAGTTTGCGGAAACCAATGGCTTCAACCAAAGCATTCAAGAAGTAGCTTTGTTCCATCTACGCCAAGACTCTAGCTGATTCAGTAAGACCACGTGGAATTTGCCCTCCTGCGAGGCAGTGAGCTTGATTGGCTTCAGTGAGGTGAATTTTGGAGTCGTTATGCCTTATGCCGATCTCGATATGATTGGGTAACCTACAGCTGATATGACAAAAAAATATTTTTATATTTATTTCGTCAGTTAAACATTAATCCTCGGTTCGTATACTTTTCAGCAAATACATTGTAAACTACAAAAAAAATGCGTAATCGTTAAATTACTGTCTATATTAATTTCAACAAAACAGTTAAATGCAGATGTCCATAGGGTTCTGAAGTGATGAAGCATTATCATTCGGAACGTATCACCATAGAAAGTTGTAATATCGCAGAAACATTATAGACAATTTCTGCCAAATAGTTTCACTAACTTCTCTGCATACTCACCTTGGACACTTAACGTACATCGGCAACAATTTAATTGTTCCGTCTTCCAACCATGTGACTGCCTAAAGATTCAACCAGTTCATGCCAACATCGAGTAGATCCACAGCATCTGCAAACCGTTTAACTTTAAGCATCTCCTTCATCTTTAAGATCAGATGAGCCGTAAATTATATCTACGGGTGCAGGAATGGGGCTGTAGGTTCTGCATTTCGTTACGAAATGTTAAACCAATCTTTTACACGGGACCCAACAAGGATTTAATACAATTCCCCATGCTTTGTAGGAGGTCTTGAACTTGCTGGACGTCAAGCTGGATAAAACCCATACCACAACATACGGAAATGAATGAGTACAACGTGTCAAAACCTGACTGCAGTTAAAATATTTTGAAATGAAGTCTTCACGGGTGTACCGCCGTTTTTTGTTGTAAAAAAATGATATTTTGACGACTTGCTATATCGTCTTCCTCAGATACAAAAACATCTGTAGGTACGTATAGGTCTGCTGACCGACAGCTCAGGGGAACGGCTCCTGATGTTGGAGCTGAAAAGTGCTAACAACACTATGTGCCAACTTGTCGATGAATATAATTTTTACTGTAAAACTATACGCTTCCAGTAAACATAAAACTTATATTCTTACATAAAGTCCCGATGAACTTTCTGCAGAGTAAGTTCCTTAACGAATGGAAAAGTTCCTGTGCATAATCATACAGATCGTCGTGGTTCCGCTAGCTGCGCGAAGTAGTGTTGAAATACCAACCGTCGCCAGGATATTTCAAATATTTTAGAAACAACTAGCTTGTAGCTTTCCCAGTTTTCGATTTTATATTCGAATTAAACACTGATATTTAGTAATAATTTATACTAACAAACGAGAGAAATTATCAGATTTATTACAAATACGGAAAGAACAGTAGGCCTATGTTTTTACATTTTGTATTGAATTTTGAGAGTCACCTTCAAATTTAGATAATCCTACTCTCAGAATTCGATTAGTCTACAGACTTGGAAACCACAGATCTATTGGAAATAAAGAAATCAGTGGAAATTAAAATGGAGATAATTTCTTCGACGTTTTCTATAGTTTACAACACTACATAAGAAACATATTACGTTTATACCAGCGGCTACATCTTTTTCAGCACGAGTGCATGGTATCGAAGAAGACAGTACGAACAAAAGCTAAGCAGTTTTATTTCATTCAATAAAGCTATTTATATTAGCAGAGTAGCTCTTCATTTGGTTGACATGTTAAACGTGGCGATTGCTAGGACAGTCCGAAATCTCCGCCTAATAAACTACACTTTTAACAAATAAAAAATTCAGTTGTTACATAAAAAATATAGTTACAGATTTTGCAGACGCACGGCAACAACTCACTTCCCTAATTAGCACGTTAGTGCGACCTGGCAGGAGGAGTAAAATGCTTGGCGTCAGTAAATCAAAGCTCCAAATTTGACAATTCCAATGACGAACACATCAAAGACAGTCGACCCCAAACGTTTGAAAAAGGCGGTGATGAAGAAGAAGGTAACGATCACGGACCTGCAGACTGTGAGGTGTCGCCTGGCACAGTGCCGCGCACCTCGCGGGCTGGCGGGCCGGAGGGCGGCTGCCGCTGGCCTCAGTACTGCCCGCGGCCTCGCAGCTATGAGGCGGCAGTGACCAGTCCAACCGCAACAACTCGCTCGTGGCTTTGACCGCGTCCAGGTACCAACCTGCTGCAGTTGTCACCCTACAGAGTTTCACCACCTCTAGTGCCTGCTGCCACGGTGTGTCTACAAACAATCGTGTGACGTCAATAATGAATTCTGTCACGACGTTGATTCAGAAATGTTCGTTACGACTCCACCACTAAGGCTCACAAAATCGAATTCTGTTGATAGTTTGTGTCTAAAGGTGCTTAGCGCTAAGGCAGAAGATAATTCAAAGTGCTTGGAGTGCTTCATTGTGATCGTAACCCTAGCGGACACTGATCTATATTGTTAGTATTGACTTTGTATGTTATTCTTTATCACTTGATCTCGGCTCTAACAAAAGCAGAGAAGTGTTTCACTTGGCAGTGCTCCTTCTAATCTCACAACGATGATGTGACTCAAAGTATTAACGTGCCGTCAAGCTAGCAGTATTTCATTTCCACTCGTCTTTGGTGGTTACGTGGCTACTTTGCATCACAAACGTCCTAGCCAAAATAAGCGAATAAAATCCTCTTGATCCCAAGATATTCAGATTTCGATTTATCTGAAAATCATATCAATACATCCCTTCCTGTCGTTTCTGATCATCTTGCCTCCATGAAACATTTTGGCGAAAGTTAGACTAGTTTATCAATAGTAAATCAAAACCTAAACCTAGTACATATTTTGGAAACATTACAGTAATTGCCTTAGAGAAAGCTGTTATAAGGATCTTAAAATTTTTCGTTCCAGAGAAGCAGTTTCCTGATTTTTTTAAACATACGTTTGTCAACATTAAAACTGACTGGTTAGTAAATCAAAGTAAAGGTTTTCAGTAAACACGTTTGTCTCTAATAAATTTTTGTTAGAATTCTAAGGTGCCTAATTCATGACTTAAAGATTAAACTGAAAATTTACATGTGCGAAACAAAATTGACACTAAGATATTCCGAACAACCCTTATAAAAACTAAAAAATTTACGGCAATAGGCTGAAAGGAAAATAAATGAAATTTTTTCCGCCGAGATTTAACCAACAGTAAATTTTTTAGAAGATTTAAACTTGCCTAGCTGTCAAACTGTTTACAGGAAAAACCTTTTATCGGCAGTTTCAGGTTTTCTACCTGAATATTTTTTGTACCTTAATGTTTTTTTCTGAATAAAGCAATTTCTACTTTTTTCATTCCGCCTGGAGCGTCTCCTTATCAAGAGTACTGAGGCGTTAACAACTGAAATTGCATCGCTGATTGTTCGTACAGCAACCATGTGAGTAAATGACCACCATCTATCAGTCAGATGCTACAGCTAAATGTCAACCAATAGTTTCATTCATTTGAGCTTCTCAGTTTTACTGCATGAAGAAAAATAGGGAAATAAGACACGTCAGTGATACATTACAATCATCGGAGATGACAAGTTAATAAACCCAAATATAATTCCTACAAAGCTGTTTAACTATGATTTACACAAGTAGTGTCAATGCTAACACATCATTATTTTCCGCTTCCAATTTCCTTAAATGTTCTGCTTTTTTCGTTACTCTATGTATTTTGATGCTGAATAACTAGTTAGCTCCTCTGAAACTATAAACAGCGCTGGTGACCCACATAGACTTTGATCACACATATTTTTGTCGTATTTTGAAACCGTTACCAACACAAATTCTTGAGATGGCAGAATATTTCTTAAGAAAAACTTTTCATTGACTGCCCTCCTACATAACCTGAAATCCAGGACACTACTGTGAACATTAAATAATCTATTCACAATTAACGCCGGTTATGTATCACTTAGTACATCTGCAGATGTATTTCTCCTCTTAAAACAAGAGCAAACGGACTTTTTAATGACCCAAAACCTTACAGTACTGTCTCGAAATTTTCTTTCTCCATATACGCATTCTCGACGTAGACCGGAGGAAACAGGTATTTTACAATTCCACTGTCACTGTTTGTTTGTTTTTTTTGTGCTTTACGCCTCTTAGATGTCTATGGCATGAGAGGCGGAAAAGGATACAAGGCAAGAAACGGGAAGGAATTTAGTGATGACGTTTTTTCAAGGAACCATCCCAACCTTCCTTTAGTCCGTGTTATAATCAGGGTTTCGGAAGTTTCAGGTGATCTTTATAACTTGATAAAACAATCTTCCCTTCGAGCTAACTAAAATAGTATACCACCAAGTGTACAACAGGTGTGAAATCGCTTAACAAATTAGAGCATATAAGAGACTAGATAAATTCGTATTGAAAAAATTCCTGCCTCTAAAATTTGATATAATTACGAAAAGTTTGTCAGATACTGCACAAATATAAACCTCGATTATTTATTAAATGACTAATTCACTTTTCCACAGCCAAAAATGTTCTTTGATAAGTTTTACTTCTTCTTCTCCCTATGCGCCTAAACTTCATGGTATTATCAAGTCTACAAATTGATTCCAGATGGGTTAGTGTATATAATTACGTTTATGACGTTTTCTTGGGTTTCATGAAGATTCATATATAGCTAATAAAGAGTGATATTACTTGCAGTGTCTAGATAACTAATTAACTTCGTTTACTTATTGCTTCTACGTTTTCAATTAGCAACTTGGAATGCTAACGTGGTATGAAGTTAGCTACCAAAGTTGTGTTGCTACAATTTAGTACGTATTTTTTCTTATGGCAGTACATTAAAATTCCTGACTGATTCATTGTAGTTTATCTACAGTGTATATATATATATACATCAAGTATTCTATGTATTTGCTTGCACGTGATTCCCTTCAGCGAACTGTAAGAATTTACGTCGTTAATACTTTCGTTCAAATTTATTTTGACTCTTTTGTTCATATCACGATAAGGAAACATGTAGTTATTAAAATCAAATCAAAATTATCCTCAGCTTCTATAAATACCTTAGAAAACATAGATAAGCTAATGTTATTGCCTGGAATACCAATAAATTTACTAGCTATCTAAGGGCTTTTGATAATGAAGTATCAATAAAGTCACAGTATTATACATCCCTAATACATATTTCTAGTGCTGAAAAATCAACCTGTTCCTCTTAATTAGAAAATGGCTGAAAATTCTGTGTTCCGGTTAAAGTTTCACGCTATCTTATTTTCACTTGAGAGATAACATTTTCCAGGAATTTATTAGTTCCTAACTGCATACGAAGTTTTGTTTCTCTTTGTAATATACCATTTCCATTTAAGTAGATGTAGATGTAAGTATCCCCATTTTTCGCAGAATGCGCTTTTATTTTTGATGTGATTGTTCGCGGCTTGTCGCAAAATATATTTTTGTTTTCCACACCAAATCCCATTATTCGCCATCTGCCTGTGAGCCATTTAAACTTTGCTCTATGTTTCGTGTTACTCTGTGAGATGATTGCTTACTAGAGCAGAAATCGAGGACCGACTGATCATAGTCTATATTACCACCTAAAACAGAAGTCAGGACTTTATTTTGATTCGGGTTAAACGCCTCGTCCACGTCAATGTCATTAGAAACGATATTGGATTGGGGGCAAGGAACGGTAAGGAATTCGGTCCATCGTCTTTTCAAGGAACCATTTTCGGCTTTCGCCTGGAGTGATTTAGGGAAATCATGGATGGCCGGACAGTTTTTTGATCCCGCGTTTTCCCGGATGACAGACCGGAGTAAATCAGGACGGTAATTACGTGTACCGGCCGTACCTCTACGTTACCAATAAGCAACGCTTTAATTCATTCAGCATAACTATCGATTTTTAATGCTTTTAAAAAAGTAAATACGAGGCTGGCTGATGCTTACAAGTTTTTTTTTATTATTATTATTATATAAAGAAAGGAGGTAAATTGAATTCTATATTATCTGTAAGACAGTTTCCACTGCATCCACAAAAGTATTTTCCGACGATGTGCAATCTATTGTGGATAGCACAAGACAACCACGATTCCTAATAACATCAGCCACTGACAGGCTACCCGCATTACGTAATTCGCGTCCGCCATACCACGCATGTCCAGTTTTACATGAACGTGCTTCAAAGTTAATATAATAATAAAAAAAAGCTTTGCGAGAAATGAAGGTTACCAAACACACCAGGCACTTTCAATCACCAGGAATGCGGCGGATAAGTTGGCCACCCGAAACATCTTACACCTTTGCAAATTTGTAATGCAGTTAGAGAACGCCCAAACGAAATTGGTTTTTTCACACCGACAGTTTGTTTAACAAGTAGATACAAAAATGTCATTTTTTGGAAACTGCTCCAATTTTGCATCGCTGAGATGCTTGTAGCTACTACTTTGATTGAGGTGTTTACAGAACGTCTGATGGATGAATCAACCATCTGCGTTTGCATCCACCCACTGGCTCCTTCTGGATGCAGTGTCTTATCCGCTCTCCGAGAGAACAGAGAGACTATTAGTTCCGTGTAGCCAACACGCTGATGGGCTGTGACGCGTAAGCAATCTGGGCGTAAAGCACGATTTTCAACTGTGCACGACCTACTTCATGAACTGGACTGACGACTCAGTACCCTGCCCCACCTTCTAGTTTCCAAACCTGCACGCAAATTCCGTGGAAATAGTTTCTACTCATTTCAACAAGTCCGTTTCCAGTATAGTGGTCTTTTAAAATTGCTGGCGTTTAGAAATGTTCGTTTCTCCTTGAGAAGTTTGCTTAGCAAGCACCAACTTCAAGACGTGCATGTGCAAGTATATGCTTCTTCGCCCTCTTTACCCAAAATTAGGTGTCGGTTGTCTATAATGAGTTTTATTACTCAACATTGCCCCGGTAAAATTTAGAGCTTTGTTTTAAAAGCCGCATACCCTAGCTGACCACAAGCATTATGTACCTACTGCCAGTTAAAAATAGACGGAAGAGGTGAGTTGCCATCTGTTTGCGAAATGTGTAACTATGTTCTGTATGTGATAAGCGTAATTCCGTTAGGGAAATACGTATATAGTTAATGAGGCAGCAGTGAAGACGGCGCGGCGGGTACGCGGAGGCCTGGTCGAGCGCCTCAGCGCACTGGACCACACTGGCGGGTGGCACGTGCAAGTGTCTGGTCACTGAATAAAACCTGAGGGCAGGCGTTGTTGCAATCTTTCCAAACGTCGTACAACTTCACATAACAGTGTTTCATGAAAAATAATTTTTAGAAGAAATTTTAATTTTAAGATTTTTGTTTCGGCCAAGCGCATAGATAAATACTTAGAGAGAATCAGATTTAATAATTTCTATCAAATATGTAATCTTTGGTTACAAACTCACATTTTAAAAATGGCACATTCTTTAATTTTTGGTATAAAAGGAATTTAGTATCTCTTCAGTGCATTCTTTTTATCATCCTCTCTTTTGCTTTGGTTGAAGCCGAAGCTGTCATACTTTTTTATCATTAAAATGCTGTATGAACGACGAGTTGGACACCTGAGCAGTCAAAGTGAACTGGCATCCTTATCCTGCAGCGGAAACATGGAAACCGAAATCTGGAACAACCTCTGCTCTTTTCCCAAATGCTAAGCCCGAGCTTTACCGTTCTTCCATTATGTTTTGCGGTTTTCTTCTTGTAAAAAGACCAACTCTAACCTTCTGCCTGAGGAGATTTGCGACTTGTCATTACGCCATCAATGTCCCTCGTGTGAATCTTATGTGATATTTCCACCCTTCGTGACGCCTAAAGTAATTGTAGAGATACAATATTTAGTCGGTACAATAACTCATTTTTTTTTCGTTAAAGAAGGTGCTTCACAATTACTCCACCCACAGCCCACGACACCTAGATGAACGATTTTCCTATGGCTATGTGGCTTAAGAGGTTTCTAAACAGTATATAATACGACAAATGTGGTTAAAAATGTTTCACCGCTGTCACACCGCAGTCTTAGCAACGTCACAATTTTTATCCTACTCTTCCTTAGGAATACGGGAGGTAATCCCGTATGATTTGCGCATATGTAGGAAAACCTGTGTTATTTGTACAGCCGAAACAGTTTTGGTTGTAACAACTTCTTCCCACAGTGAAAAAAAATATGGAATTAGGTTTATAATTCATTGTGTTTATTTGTTACTCACAGCGACATTAATCCATCAATACGAGCAGTGCTTAATTTTGGCTGTGTTATCGAAGCACACCATTGAATATAGGACGATGATATGAGAAATGAGATATGAAGGAAAGCATTTTTACGGTTATGTGGGATCCAGACATGTTCTGTTCTGAACATTTGCAACTTATTTCGTAATTGAATAACGCGGTCGAACGGGTCCCCTGCTCTCCCAATATTGACGTTCTGTTGAAGATGACGACACAGTATATTCCAAGTCTATTTTTCACGATAACTTTCCTGTCGCTCCGCAGACGACATTCTTGGTCGCAACAGTGTTTTGTTCTGTCAACTTTGGAAATCTCTTCTTCAGATGATGTATAGGTGTCTTTAAACGCAGATAGAGATGCCTGCTGCAAACATTGTCTTCCTTTACTACCAGCATTCTCTTTTATTTCCTTTTTCATGATATATACTGTCGTATTGCATCAGGGGTATTCAATCGCTGCGGTAACTTCGTTGATATCCACCAATGTGGGCCAACTTCCTTAAACAGGGAAGTTATAATGGACTCGTCCTCAAATCAGAGGCCCTGCTGACCTGATTATGGCTTTTGTCGTTTTCTCATACTTGGTGTTTCCCCATCTCCGCCGCGGCAGTCTGCCATAATTTCTTTTCATCTATGTCCTTGCTTCGCAACCATATGTCAGTATTTGTTGGATAAATCAAGATTTTGGTTTCCTTCTGTATGTTCCACTTCCACATTATATAAGTACTTAATCATCAGGTTATAAAATTGTTATTCTCTACTCTTCCACTGGTGGTTGATTTACTCCCTAGAAACCCCCCATTCCAGCGCAGTGATGATGGTACCTCGAGTTTAACGACGAGCCGTAGTGCCGTGACTCTGACCGACCGTGCCAGGCTGTCTTTATTTGCGGCTCTGGCACGCGGCGAGTTGTTTGCTGAGTGACACGCGCGCACCTGGCGAGCTGCTGGGAGACGAGACTCCTAATAACGTTATACATTACAAAAGGGAATTGGATTACTACTAAAGCCGCTGAACTTAACACTATAACATAAATCTTCCTTTTTTGATGTCATTAGCCTCTTGAATGGTTTGATGACAACCTAAGTCATCAGTTATCTGCTTCATTCTAATCTCTGTCTTCCTCTACAATTCTTTCCTTCCACTGTTCCCTCCGCTAATAAATTAAAACCAATCTCCCATGTCTTAAAATGTGGCCCATCATCCTGTCCCTTCTTTCTGTAAGACTCTTCCGCAAATTTATTTCATCACTCATCATTTCAAAAATAAATCCATTTCACACTTAATCTGGCCACTTAATTTTCTGCATTTTACCACATTTCAAATGCTTCTATGTTCCTTCCGTCTGGAATTACCAAAATCCATGCTCCGCTACGATAAACTGCTGTGCTACGCACATATTGTTTGAAAAAGTACTTTCTTAGTCCAAGATCAATATTTGAAATTAATAGATTTCTCTGTTACAAGAAGGCTCTTTTAACTAGTGCTATTCTGCTTTTGACGTCAGTCTTGCTTCGGACATCAGTTGTAATTTTATTTCTCAAGTAACAGAATTCACTTACTTCTCCTATTGCATCAAATCCTGATTTTATATTTAATCTTCTATCATTGCTAACATTTCTGACACATTTCGTCACTTATGTCTTGTTTTGGTTTATATTTAGTTCAAAATGTTCCTTCGGTATTTTGCTTATGCGATTCAGGAACTTTCTAAAATTCTCAGTATGTTCTGATAACAGCAAATCGTAAAATAATGATTTTTTTATCCTTGTAAGCTAATGCTAAATTCAAATTTGAAAAATTCACCTACTCTTAAAGGTCAGCCTCCTACAAAGTATTCTCCTTGTGACTGCCGGTCATTCTACCGAGTAATATCGAGCAGGGTAGCTCGCTATCTAACAGGTGAGGCTCAGGAGTAAAGATTGATCACTGATTTCCATGTTTCACAAATTCTTTGGAATCCCTCCCTAATATTGTTACTATCATTGATTTTGAAAGAAATGTAATAACATTATGCTATTGACACATTAACATTAATCTCTTCATTCCAGTTTCAATTAGGCTGTGACTTGTTACTGTGTTACTTTACCTAACCCTTGAACAATGCGACAGTCCAGTCCTCTGAAATAAATATCGATAATTTCACTCATTTTACTCACAGCACTTACAAATTTAGACTTTTACCGCAAATCTTCTGAGAAATAAAACAGCTCATTCTAGAAATTTCAGGATATCATGTTAAAGATCAGGAAAAGGAATGATTCAGTTTAGATCAGCATTCTTTCGAAACGAACATAAAGACAAGTCACACTGAAACGTCGATAAGCGGCGATCACGTGTCGCTGTGTTAAAAACCACATGAGTTCCTGGCAGGTGGTAGTATTAAACAACACACTTCGCATTTTTAATGACGCCGGAGGAATACATGGTTTGGTGATAGATAAAAAGGATTGCTTCAGCACATTTGAAACACTAGCAGACCACAGAAAATATTTAACGTATTACATCCATATAAAAGAGAGTTTTCAGGAATTCGTTCCACGAAATGTTTCGATGTATGAGCTAGAGCATAACCATCCATGTGGGACAGTGTTTAATGTTAGGAACTGGCATTCGGAAGGGCGTGATTCTAACCACACCGATCATTCAGATTTCTGCTTTCCATCATTTCCCAAAATCACTTCCAGCAAATTGTAGAATGGTTTCTTTAAAAGACTACAGACGCTTCCTCGAATCAACTCCTCTCTACAATAACATCAAAGCTCTGTTGGAAGAAATCAAGAGCGTGGGAAGAATAACTTGCCGACTTTACGAAGTGTCAACCTTTGTAAACTAACGCCTGCCCACATGCTGCGTTTCGCTGAATTTACTCGAGGCAACTTGCTTAAGGAATGGTTTCCGGTCTACGATGAGACATCGTGGCACGGTGATACTGGAGGTGGTGTAGGTGTATAGTTTGTTGTGACCCGGTGCGACCCTTTTTTAGGAGGCATGGCACCCGGTGGCTACTGCTGCTCCTTCGAGGAGCCCATGGTGATACCCATCGACCTCAACAGCCAGTCGGACATTCTCAAAGTAAGTAAACACAACCAGTTAGTATGTGTTTTATCTCGGGTTAAAGCAGTGGATATTTCACTCAAGGGTGGCTGATCAATAATCGTTGAACAAACCAAGAACGGAAAATAATTTTACAACTTACTGCTTTGCATGCAGTGACTAAACCTCTTACATGGAAAAAACAAAACAAAAGTTTTTGAGTGAGTATATTTTAAAGGGAATTTCTGGATGAAAAAAAAATAATTTAAATATCTTGATATGTCATTTTACAATAACCTCATTTGGCCAGGACATAGGTTTCAAGCCTTGCACCTGCAGAGAAAGTAAGGGGGACTTGTACCAGGCAGGGCTATGAAACTTTGGTGAGTTCCTACCTTGACTGTGGAGGAATGGTGTTAGACCCACATTATCGGTATTAAATACTGAAATTGGAGGGAATGCAAAGGAGGTCAATTGGAATTATTAGGAATTATCGTACAACACACTCAGTAACTAATATGGTAATGAAGCAAGATGTATATAAGTTAACACTTGCTTAAGTCGCCATTTAAACGTAAAGGAGTCAAGGAATGAAGTAAAATATCGCAGAAAACAGACAGTGATTGCATTTAAAGTATACAAATGGCCGCAGTGCCCGTCAACCTGCACCTCGCAAGACCTTAACACCAGTGACAACGCTGTAAGAGTAGCATATTTTTGGTCATCTGTAATATGATTTGAGTTGCTATCCTTTTTTTCTATATTTCTGTTTTATTCTGTTATTGTTAATACTGTTGTCTGTGTTTCCAACAATTGTAATAGCAAAGCTTTTGGCACGGAATAAAAAATAAATTCAAGAGGAGATGTGAAGCTAAATTCACACAAGATCATAAGTTCCAGAGCAATTAATTAAATAATAATAATTATGTGGTTGGAGGTTGATGTTCGCTCATAAAAATAAATAGCTAAGCAGGTTCTGCTTGGTACGCCCTAGTACACTTAGTGAGAATATCGATTTTCTCTATAGTATATTGCTCAGCCTCACGCATGAGGTAACGGAGAAAAGCTAAATAACTCTTGCAGCCCCCACATTCACTTGATCAGTTTTCAAATATTACTTTCTGCTTCCAAGACTGAAATCTGAACTAAAACACAGAAATCAATCAAAGTTTTCAAATTCCTAATTCACTCAACAAATTTTATTAATGTACATAATATTTGTACACTCTTAGCAAGGGCATATCGTACTGTGACAATGAAAGGCGCTATGTTTAGTTTCTGTAATTTGCTGTCGTTATTGAAACTTCACCATATCATAAAGTTATATCGAGCAAATTGCTATGACCCCACTGTACAAGAATCTTTTGACTAACTACTGTGGTGCCCTGTCGACATAATAGCTGAAAGGGTAGATCTTCTGGGCTTTGTGGGTTATGTTAGACTTTCGAAGGATGGTGCGGTTGTCGGTTATCGCAGTATGGTGCAGCAATAGAGGTAGATATTTAAGCACTTTCAAAATCACTACAGATGATGACTTAGTAAGACAGTGATCACTCAAAAGTATTCACTGAAGCTGTTACTTCATTTTGATCTATTGTTTTCTGTATTCCTCACTGTAGTTGTATAGCAGTCTAAAAAATGATAACTTCTTTTTAGACTGTTAAATGTGCTTCATATTTTAGAGGCTGTCAAAATATTGTTTCCAGTTAATTCGCATTTGGGAGGAATATAAATATTGCTTATTATAGATTGAATTAAGGTAAGAATTTTTACTGTACTGAAAATTTACTTCCCTTACGTGGTTACAATATAAACTATAGTGTTGTCGGATATAGTATGATCTATGGAAATAATGCTGTATTTGTACTTAATATATTCGTCTCCTATGACACAACAATATGTAGACAATGCTTTTTGCTCATCGACCATCGTAAATGGTAATCCGACACAGTTACATTTACACTGCTATGATTAAATAACACAACATCAAGCGTGAGGAGTTAGGGATGGCTCTCTGGGTTCACATTCGGATCCATCCTGATTTCGGTTTTCCTGGTTTCCCAAATCACTCCGCGATGGTCCCTCCAAAAGGCCGTGGTCGATTTCATTCCTCTTCCTCGGCCCCAGTACTTTCCCCCCTCTAATGACCTCAACGTCGACGAGGCGCAAAGTCGTAAACAAAAAAAAAAGAACGAGTAGTTTAACAGCAATCACAGTGACACAGTATTATCACATTTAAGAGCTCAAACATATGTTTAAGAAATGTAACAATATCTTTTGAAAACAGATAAGTGAGCAAAACATGATGTTACAACAACTATAACAAGAGAGTCATAATCTGTTAAAGTCGACATATCACTACAAGAATAGTAAATTCGAGTTTTTAAACACATTGTTAATTTCCCCAGGCTATTAAAATATGTCATGTCAGATCTATGTAATACTAGAATAGGATCAAAACGACAGAAGACTGAACAGTTGCATTGTTATCTGGAAAGTATATCTAGCTGGGTAGGTGAAAATGGGATGAAGACAAATGACAAAAAGAGTCAACTTATTAGGTACAGAGATAAAAATTAAAGATTGATTATGAGGTGGGGAAAGAATTTCTTGTTGAAGCTTTGAAATGTAAATACTTTGTCATAACAAACTCAACTGGGCAGGGCACATTGTACCAGGGGTCCCCAAACTTTTGTCCCGTCGACCCCTTTAGAGAATGTTTGGTGCCCAGATTAAGTACAGTATTTAACAAACAAAAAAAATCATTTTTTGTATTTCTGATGTCAAGCAATAATGGGATCTGCATAACAAACCAAGGAAAGAATTTATTGTTCCCGCAGCTTATAAAATCCACTCAATAACATTAACAGGAAAGGGAGATATTTTACACTATTACCATAATCTTAAAAAATAATGTCAAATTTATGGATAGATCGAAATTTTACAATAATTCTTAAACCCTACGTCACATAAAACGCCAGAAACACGATTATCTTTGAAAATTTAACATAAATTTTATTGGATGAAAGAAACCCCTTAATGTCATTTTGCGACTACTATTGAATACCTTAAAAATATGTTAAAATACCTTTTTATGAAAATACTTGATATTAGTTGGATGGATGTGTTTGAAGAACAGCAGCAAGATTATTAATATTCGTTTGAAAATTGGCAAGTTTTAGTTGTAAATCACTACGGTTTTCCAGGTTCAGTCTGTTTTGTCAAAATTGCTTTCGCGTGGTTAAAACAGCTTGAACCATGTATGAGGTCGGGAATCTCCTCTGAGCTTGATGTGTTTAGTAGCAAAATTGTTATTGCTCCAAAATCCACTGAGGTTTTTATTTTTAACAACGCTTTAGTTTCGAGATCTACTCATATTTCAATCAGTTCATCTTCCAAGCTAGGTTCACTACATTCATTTTCTATTTTTACATCAAATGGAATAGCAGACCATTCGGGGAACATGCATATTCTCCAAGTCTTCGACACGTGCTTTAAAGTCTTCTCTTAATTTGTCATGATGTTTATTATAATCTCCAAATCAAGGTCGGAAATCTTTTCCATTTTGGTTTAGAACTCGCAAGTTTGAAAAATATTCAAATCGTTTCGTGCCAGTGAAGACTTAACAGCTTCGTTTTTACTTGAAAGGCCATTATTATTGTTCGAGCTTGAACAGTTGTAATGCTTTTCTTTGCAAACGCTTCCGTACTTAATTAAATTTCGAATAAAGGTCTGGCAAATAGAATATGGTTCGTGCACTGTCTTAACTCGTCACATAGTGATGGATCCGCACTCCTAAGAACTCTTCAGATGAGTCAACAAGCCTCTGGGAACTATCTCCTCTTGACAACCACCTTACCTTAGTGTGAAAAAGTAATTGGTTGAAAGTTTCAACACTTTTTCATATAACTTCGCAAACAGTCGGTAATTGAGAGGATGAGCTTTAATTTTATTTATTAACCTCGTGCACACTTTTAGAGTATCACGAATAGTGACGTTCCGATACCGTCAAAGTATCGATACCTACGCAAATGAGTAGTACTCGAATTTTCTTACGATACTTACTCAATGATTGCTGCAAAAGTATCGATACTTACTCATATCGATACTTTTTAAAAAACTAATGTCGAAATGTAAGAATATACGTGACATTTGCTTAATTATTTATTTTATTTGCCTAGTGTAGTAAAATCAAATAAATTATAATAAAGCGCACATAGTAAGCAAACTTTGAAGGTTTTGTCTGATCTTTAAATATTTATTTATTATAATTTTAACACTTTAAAAAAAGTTCGCTTTTGAAGGTTTGTTAAAAAGCAGTTGTTCCAAATATATTGGGGACAGCTTGTTTCTTGTGTTTGTCATTGTTTCAAATGCCTTAAAACAAACATTCACTTGGCACTGACGTTGCTTCAACATTAAGATACTGTTGTGCGTATTTATACAGACAAGGAAATATAAGTTTCATTCTTCCCATTCTGTAAACGAATTGTTTTTTAGATACGTTACAGTGTTTGACAAGGGAACGTCCATAAACTACGTAGCTTGGTCTAGGGGGAAGGGAGAGAGGTTTGCTGGAGAGCTACGTGGGAAAGGGGGGGGGAGTTCCGAGCCAGGCCACGTAGCTTTTCATTCATATTATTTGGTCACAGTTAAATGAGGTACATAACACTCAACAGCATGTAAATATTTATTTCCGTCATTTAATTACCTCCATATGTAATTTACGATTGTCTGACAAGAGAAAACAGAACAAAATGTCTCTGGAATCAATAGGGAAAAAAGCTACGTGCTACATGGGGAAGGGGAGGGTAGAGACAAAAGCCACGTCGGGCTACGTGGGGAGGAAGGGGGTTCAAAGAGGCCAAATGGAGCTACGTGGTTTATGAACGCTCCCCAAGTAGATAGAGGCTTTGTCAATACGGTGCGTTTTCTTTTGTGGTCGTGAGCTAGCTCTTTTTGTAATGTTTCCAGAAGTCATTTCCTGTAAAAAGATAGCTGAAGCAGCTTCTTCTTCCGATTCACATGGCCTACTTCTCTGAACTATATCTTTTAGTTTTTGTGTGGAGCTGCGCGGGAGCGACCATAGGCCAGGCATAGGAAGTACGACTTTATTACAATGAAATAGGGACCTAAAACAAACTCTTTGAGATTAGATTGTCTGTGGCAGTTGCCTATTGTAAGACTGATTTTGTTTGATTTTCAATGCTATCAACTTGACGTCAAAGGAAATTAATTTGGTAGGTGCGGCTGAGTGACGTACAAGGGTTGATGCGTTTAGAATTTAACATCGGGTGCGTTTCGATACTTCCGATTCGATACAACTACTTTTCTTCCGATACCGAGTAAGTATTGAATGAAGTAATTCGAATACGAAAAGTACTCGGTATCGAAACAAAGTATCGAGTACTTACTCGCATTTACTTGTACCGAATCATCACTAATCACGAAGTTCGCCACTCAGTTTTTTGGTTACAAGATGCACCTTGTGTAGGAGACAGAACAATGCGTACTATAGAAACCTTATTCTTCAGAAAGACGAAAATTTTGTGAAACAGCCTACCATCAGTAACTACTGCAGTAACATTCCCGAAAGGAACGTTGTGCTTGTTCATATATCTTGCAAACATAAAAAAATTGTCACCTTTTGAATCAGTTTAAAAATATTTAGCAAGTAGAAATTAATTAACAGTGTCATTCAGGGATGGGATGTGAAACCTAACATAAGCCATGAGAATATCTGAATTTCCGAAAGTTGATTCTTCAAGTTCACCAATAGTGTACAGTTTGCTTTCCTTGCTATATTGAGTCTTCCATCACTATCAGCACTAGCAGACGACTTCAAATATGTTCTAAAATTTGGCGGGACTCTCAATTTCTTTTAAGCATTTTGAAATACTCGAAATCTTTGTTTATCTTACCAGAATGAGTCCTTTCCTAGTAGTCTTTCATTTTCACCGGTTTCATAGCAACATTGCTGAAAGTTTTTCACGTAACAAACACATAGTTTCATTATCAAACGAAGGCATAAAACCATATTTCAGATACTCGTGTGGATATTATCCGCATTTCTTTTAGCATTGGTAACCGACATTGTGGTATTAAAATCAGATTTTTAATACGAAAAAAAAAAACACATACGTTTGCAGCACAGCAGCAGTAAGAGACGCAACTTATTCCACTATGAGCTATAAAGAACTGTCTGTTCTTTCTCAGGGTGCAGTGTAGCCACCTTTTCCTAACAATAAATATTTAGAATGGAAAGGACAAATAATTATACCTAAAATTCAGTGCTATTAGGTAGATGAAAGATAATTTCAAAAAAGCATCTAAATTTAACGATTTTCGATATGCTACAATATTTTCTCTGTAAAGGACAAAATATCCACATTTAGACATAAAATACTTAGAGCGGCAACACTACTGGAGTGTAACAGTGAACCAAATGTCTGTGTATAATAAACTAATAGCGTTCATAACATGTTTGCAACATTAGTACAGTTGCCAGATGCTTACGTATTAATCGACCCTCTTTCGGCCCCGTGTATTAATCAGCCCCTGGAGAACTCTTATCGGCACCTTGGGTAACCCCTTCATTGGAAAGTTAGTAGTAAAAGGTTTCAAATTCTTTTTGGAGATAATTATGAGAAATGAAGGAAATTGGTTACAACTTCCAATTACTACAGATATCTTAAAGATAGATGGATGTGACATTATACCTTATCTTGAAATATAATTTAAATTGAGTTTGGATACTTGCTGCTTACCACAGGACTGGAAAAGTGCAATAGTAGTACTGGTACATAAAGGAGGGGTGAGAAATAGAGTCGAAAATTACAGGCCAATCAGTTTGACTTCAGTGGTAGGTAAATTAATGGATATGCAAACCACATCAGAAATGTATGTGAGGAACGTAAGTGGTTTTCAAGTAGGAAACATGGGTTTAGGCAAGGTATTCATGCGAATATCAGTTGGTGAGATATATGCAAGATATTTCAGATGAAATGGACAGGGGAGGCCAAATTGATAGTGTAGCACTACATCTTTCAAAGGCGTTTGACAGAGTGAGCCATAAAATGGTAGTAAATAAGGTAAAAACTATTGGAGTGGATGAGAAAGTAATTTGTTGGGTAGCAGAATTTTTAAAAGGTAGAAAACAGAAAGTTAGGGTAGGAAATGCAGTATCGAAAGAAGTGGAAGTAAAAATGGGAGTGCCGCAGGTTGTGTATTGGTACCATTGCTATTCATTATTCTAATTAATAATTGTGTTGATTGTTTACTATCTGAAATTAGGTTGTTTGCATATGACATAATGCTAATAAAAGGATCAAAACGATTGAGGACTGTAAACAGTTGCAGCGTGATCTGGACAGGATATCTAGTTGGGTTGGTAAACATGGGATGAAGATAAATGCAAAGAAGAGTCAGCTTATTAGATACACAAATAAAAAAACAAAAGGTTAATTATGAATATAAGGTGGGGAAAGAATTGCTTACTGAAGACTTGAAATGTAAATATCTTGGCATTACATTTGATAACAAGCTCAACTGGGCTGGACACATTGGACTGGTGGTAGGAAAAGGTTTCAAAATTCTGCACTTATTGGAGAGAGTGATGAGGGGATGCACGAGAGAAGTAAAGGAATTGGGTTACAAAACTTGGGTCAGACCATTGCGCTCGAATATGGTAGTGCAGTATGGGACCCACATTTTGCGTATCAAATACAGGAATTAGAGAGGGTGCAAAAAAGGGCAACAAGATTTGTTCCTGGAAATTATCGCAGAATGCAATCAGTAACAGATATAATAAAGGAAGTAAAAATGGGAGTGCCGCAGGGTAGCAGCGTATTTGGGACCATTGCTATTCATTATTCTAATGAATAATTGTGTTAATTGTTTACTATATGAAATTATATTGTTTGCAGATGACATAATGCTATATGGGAATCATTGCCAGACAGGAGGAGGGTCATGGGAGTGTACAGAGCGTATACTGGCGATGAGGCATGGAAAGATATTGGAGCATGTATGAAAAGTAGTGCATGGAAGGAAAAAGATGACCATGACCACAAGCTGGCACTCGATTTCAGGAACAGGGGTGTGGGAAGATTTTCTTTTTTAGGTAAGGGCGTCAGGGATTGGAATGAGTTACCTAGGAAAATAATGAATAACTTACCGAAAGCGTTAAAAGAATTTAAAGTTAAAATTTGTAGAGGGCAAATGTAGGTGAGTTGGGGAAGTTGGGTGTGTAGGAAAATTTCCAGCGGAGCATTGCAATTAAATTAAGTTAAATTAAACTTTGGCCAGACAATTTCATGAATATGATATTGTAGTACGGGATTCACGTTTTGGGTGTCAAATACAGGAATTTGGCGGGGAGAGGAGTGGAGTGGTACAAAGAAGCGCTGGTAGAATTGTATCTGTAAATTACCGCAGAACACAATCAGTAACTGATATGATAAAGGAGTTGAAATGAGGTTCATTGAAAGACAGTGGTAGTGTACAAGGCATATATTGGTTATGGGGCATAGAAATATAATGGTGGAAGAATTAAAAGAGGTGCATGGAAGAGAAAAGACCATAGGCACAAACTGGCACTTGATTTCAGGCAAAAAGGGTGTGGGAAGATTTTCTTTCGTAGGTAAAGGGGTCAAGGATTAGAATAACTCACCAAAAGAAAATGATGAATAATTTGCCAAAAACGCTAAAAAAAAAAAAATAAAGTTGAAATTAGTAGGGGCAAAAGTAAGTGAAAAAATGAAAGGAAAAAATTAGGGAAATTGTCACCGGAGCATGCGTTTGATCGCAGTAAAATTAAATTAAATTAAACCTACGAACGAAAGACGTTTGTGTAACTAGAAGCTTATTGTCATAGTTCTTGCAGATCTTTCATAAATCCAAATTGATGGTAAGTTAGAAAAAAATGTGTTTTGTTTAAAAGGTTTCTACTTTAATCTCTCGCTAAGACATTAACTAACGCCTTTGCCAACAGCTATCTTGACATTCAAAGCAACATATTATGATGGTATAGCATTTTGGTCTTATTTTTGGTCTTAATCTGAGAAACGACAAGGGGCCATCAAATTCCGCGTAACGTTTAAATTATCCAGCGGGTCGCCTTCATAAAACCTAATTTGTGGGGAATCCATGGCACTGTAGACTCAGCTGTCTAAACTTAGATGAGCTTCGTTGTAGATGGTGTGCACTTTAGCTCGTATTTTATTCCATTCCGCTGTTTGTGTTGGCAAGCCTTATCTCGCACAAATATCTTTGGACCAGGAGGTGACCGGACTGTGTTATTAGTAAATGGGCCAGCAATAACAAAACGCAGTAAATAATATTATTATTGTACCGCTTTTGTTTTTAAGTTCAATCAGGCAAGCGTTTCTCACATATTTCCATTGTCAATCTCGTATTATTGTTAGAAACCAAAGAAGTTTGAATATTATACACTAGAAGGAGCAATGGTGCTAGTCTTCCTTCGTAAAATGAACGATGCCCCTGCCGCCATATTAGGGGCAACCGGGAGCAATCAGAATACTCATTTGTGTCCTTGTGGTCATGTCTTTTTGCTTACACGTGTTTTCTAAGAATGCGAAATCGTGCACGGCATATAACTGCACCAATCGTGCTGCAAGAGGCATAAATGTATCGTTTCACAAGTAATTATGCATTTAAATAAGTCACAATCTTCTATCTTAACCACTGGATGTGATCTAACCATGTTGATCACATGATTTCTTTCGTTATAAATTTCTCACTCCAAGATTTGAATAAACTAGGGAGTGGTTGGCTGTAATAGGCCAGGACGGTTTTACTCCTTCGGAATATAGTGTTATATCTTCACACCATTTTGGGGAAGAATGTTTCTGGAAAATTGGAAGAAAAAGATCCCGAAAACTTCTGCGGTACCAACAATTTTCTGTTTCCCAGACAGCAAATCGCAGGTAAAAACTGCAAGCTTTGCAATATTATATACATATGTATTCAAACTAATATTTCAAGCTTCTAGCCTGCATTATTTTCGGGAGCGCCCACAAACTACGTGCGTCGATCGAGAGGAGATAGGGGCTGGCTAGAAAGTTACGTGGGGGAGGGAGAAGGCTTCCGAACCACGCCACGTAGCTTCCCATTGATATTATTTGTCACAGTTAAAATGAACTAAAAAAACACACAACAGCATGTGAATATTTATTTCCGCCATGTAATTATCTCCGAATGTAATTTACGATAGTCTGAGAAGAGAAAACAGTAAAAAAGTCTTCTGGAATCAATAGGGGGAAAAGCTACGTGCTATTCGGGAGGGGGGTAGAGGAACAGCCACGGTGGGCCACGTGCGGTGGGGGGGGGGGGGGAGAGGGTTTTCCCAGGAGGCCAAAATGAAGCTACGTGATTTATGGACGATCCCTTAGCTGCTCCATATGCCGAAGTTCTACAGTAATTGCAAAAAAATATTTGAGGCAATAGTTTCTATTTTTCTCAGTTACTACCATACTAGTACGAAGTGCGTTTTATCAACAGTATCAGAAGACTGTTGTTCGACCTCTTTCAAAGGAAAATATTATAAAGATGTCAGAAGGAAGAGGACTATGTGCGGCATGACCATAAGTATGACACAGAAAATTCTGTAAAATATGTGAAGTATGAAGCAGTGATTGACAAAAAAAAAAGTTACGGTAAATAAACAAATATGAGAAGGAAGATTCGAGGAACATAACAAAGAGTAAGAAGTCATTCATTATGATTTGAAAGTAATGTAGGCGTATTTAAAACAAAAAATAAACATAGCTATTTTTCGGGAATGTAATTTTAATAATTTGTTCACCGAACTGAGGGATCACATGTTATCTTACTTTCAAAGAAAATTACTGACTTGTTGTGAGGCTGAGACTGTACTATGTTGCAAAAAATGCATAGTGAAAAACAGCAGCTGTCAATAACTCAGAAATTAAACAAAACTGTGATTTTTTTACAATCAATAAAAGAATTAAAAAAGTTTCTTGTATTTATTTTCCTTATATACTCTTCTGAATGGTATAACTGTTACTGATTTTGTAATGTACTATCCAGATAGTAAAGGGTTTCTCAACCTCAGAAGAAAATTTAGTTTGAGCTCACACCTCTTCAATCGGTGTACTTCACGTTTTCCATCATTCCATTTATAAATATTTAGAAATGGATTACTTTATTGAAAAGTTAAATCTTTCAGAATCAATTAAATTTGCCTGTTTGAAGCTGGGGGTAGAAATTTAACTTTGCTCGGAGAGAAAGAAAACAAATCGGAGAGGTAACACAGTCAAAAGTATTTCTATAATTAGCTTGTGGTTAACTCATTCTATCTTATGTGGACAATTAACAGCATAAATATTTCCATTCTGCAGTGGTTTGTTATATGATTTCAAAGTTCCCGCGATCTCTTGCCCCTAAAATGGCGCCGCCAGCCGTATTCAATTCGCTAAGAACTCTGGTCGCCTTCTGCATGCGATAGGAGGGGCCAGTTAGAAACTAATACGTCATGATATTATACAAATGCGTCTAGCCAACACTCCTGAAGTAAACACAGCGTGAACAACTAGTTGAAAGCTACAGTGTTTTGAAATCTTTCAATCCGGCAAGCAAATGTTATGGAAGGATTCATCAAAAGGACAAACACTATAAATCCTTTGATTTTTGCAGCATCTTGATTTTATTTTTTTTCAACAATTAGTCTTTTTTACATCACGTTTCCTTCCAATATTACCAAAGCATAGTGTCAAAAAAGTAGTACAATTCTAGATGTGAGAACGGAAACCTAAAGGAATTTCTCAAAACATTTTTTTTATTATTATTCCGTGCATTTTTATGTTTGTCTCATGTACTTACACACAGTTCAAAAAAAAAAATGTAAGGAACAGACGAAGTGGCATCGCAACTACAGCGCAGGTTGTCAACTGGTCGGTTTGTTTGCGAGAAAAACCTATTTGATGCGATTCGAATATCTTATGCTTGAAAGGTATATAATTTTCGCTGACAAAGTTTCAAGATGGTAAAACAATTGTAATATTTTCAAATAATCAATAACATTTCGTCCCCATCTGCTCAGATATAGTCGGGGCCTTGCGACAAAGACTAGTGAACTATTACTGCATTTTCATGGTTATATGGTCAACACGAAGTAACATGAGCGCAGGAGTCAAGCATAGTCATAAATCAGACGAAATTATGCATTCCTTATTAATTTTGTGGTAAAGTTTAATAAGTTATTAATTTTTACAACCTTTCATTGGGCGGATATTAAAATCCAATGGATCATTAACATGTAAATACAAATCACCAAATCAGATTCATAGCAGATAAAAAATAAGTTCTACAAGAATGTCACCAATTGCAACCGCCATATTTGATTTAAAAACTTTCAAAGCTCGTTCAAATTCTGTCACTGAAACATTATCTCCAAAGTCATTAATATCTAAAGAGACTTTTAACAGTATACTGTGGTTCAAATAATCCTCATTACACAATTTCTCTACGTATTTCCTTCCTTCCTTTGGTTAGCTGTATCTTCTGAGCTTAAAAGAAGTAACCCATCGACACCTTCTATATTTATACATTTTTCTTCATTTCTCAAAAATTTTGTTTGATCCTCCTGTAGGCCACATCTACGATCATTCCCTCTTCTACTTCTTCGCACTATTCATGCAGCAGCTTTTATTTTGCTTTCTTGCATTTCCTGTTTTTTTTTTTTATTATTAAAAATAATCTAGCTCATATCTATCACTAGCCCCTGGACGTTACCAGGTGTATGCTTTTTGCATGATCGTTAAATATTGTTTTCGCCACATTGAGTTTATATTTTTCACAAAATTCTATCAACCTGATTCCTCGCTCATTTCTTTCTCCTATACCAAAACTTCCTACAGTTTTCCCT
Source organism: Vandiemenella viatica (assembly GCA_031002005.1). Taxonomy (NCBI): domain Eukaryota; kingdom Metazoa; phylum Arthropoda; class Insecta; order Orthoptera; family Morabidae; genus Vandiemenella; species Vandiemenella viatica. The sequence goes on from JARYHS010008074.1 coordinate 344,809,712, forward strand.
TCTTTTCCTTCCCCCACTATCACGTTCAAATCACTAATGATTAATAGATTTTCTTCCCGCTTCATATATTGTACTAATTCTTTATCATATATTTTCTCTATGTCATCATCTTCTTATGACGTGGGCATATACATTTGTTCTAACGTGGCTGGAGCAGCCTCAGTTTCTATCCCTTCAAACTAATCCTGTCACTAAATTCTTCGTAAGAAACTCACTTGTTTTCCTACTCTCTTGTTCATTACAAACCCCCACTAATAACTCCACTGAAAGCTTGAGTTCCCACGACCAGAAATCCTGTGCATCCTTCCACGTAACCTCTCTAATCCAATAACTTAAGTCGTTCCATCTCCCGATTAAAATTTTTTAATCTACCTGTCCTATTCAGACTTCTAACATTCCAAGCGCCGATTCGTAGAATGTTTCTATCCACTCTGATGACTCCCCACCCAGTGATTCAATTGGAGTATTATTTTACCTCGGGAATATTTTAGCCACCATTCTATATAAAATTTCCATGTCCTCGGGATATCCTTTCAGTATTTAATTATTACATGTCCTCGGTATATCCTTTGAGTTTTTAATACAGTGGTTTCGCGTTGCCTTCTGCATCATCATGCCTTTGATAATTTCTGATTCATCCACCTTGAAGGACCGTTTCCAACCACAAGGACAAGAGGGTGCCCTGGACCTCTCCCCGTTTCAGCAGGCCGTTGGCAAGCAGTGAGTGATTATTTATACTGGGAATCATTCAGCCGCCAAAGCCTCTTCCATGCAAATAGGGTGCACCATGTGAATGAGTGTTTGGAAGAGGCTAATATAGTTTCTCCCAAACCTTTACACCTTTCGTTGAAATTCGTTCGTTAGTTTTGGATAATACGAGGACAGACAGGAAAAAAAATCAAAATTTACAGTTTTTTACTGTGTATCATCAAAAATTACGTTGCTTATCGGAATGGAAATAATCGTATATATTGAGTGATGACTTAAATTAACACTATGTGCAGTTTTCTTTTAAAAAAAAAAAACAAAAAAAACCTTCCATTGGTTTTCACGTGATGCGTGGAATGATACATAGACAAAAATTCCTAATTTCATGTTTTTTTTTTTATCTCCATCATCAATATGGTACGTTATAATTACTCTTTTTTGTATAGACACAACTTTATATAATTTTATTACCTACCGTCTCTACATACCTCTCCGTAAGACGACCATTAATTTGGAAAGCTTTTGTCTGTTGACGACCCACAAGTACACTTCAGTATTATTCATTCACATAGTTTCTACGAAAATATTTGAAGTGGTGCTGTATGGCGTGTGTAAGAAACATTGATTTATTTGTATGTATATAAACTATGGCCTAAAATCTCTAAATGAATAAAAAAAGTGAAAAATTTAAAATTTTACGATTTTTAACCCTATTTCATAGGTATATATGCTACTAATCTGGGAAAAGTATCATATACCTTAACTGATGAATTAAGTTATCACTCTACGCAGTTCCATTAAAAACCGTCAAGTAGTTTTGTGAGATACGCAGTCAATCTCTTTTTTTTTTTTTAAAAAAAAAAAAAAAAAAAAAAAAAAAAAAAAAGTAATTTAACGTTTTGGAGGCTGTACTATAGGACATATTGCAACTTATCGGCAAAAAATATCGTATATCCTAAGTGACTGGATACTCGTGAGCTAAAACTATGTGCAGTTTCCAGTTTCGTTAAAATCCGTCCATAATGTGCGAATAGACAGAAAGGCAACATGTGAAATTTTAGTGTATTACTCTTTTCGACATAAATTCTATTTTCTGACACAACGTTTCTGCAATTTCATTATATAGTATAGATAACTGTAACTATACCAACCATTGAAAACCTACTACTGCTGCTCTTGTTCCGTTTGGTATAAGAAAAGACTACAGTTTTAATTTTGGTCTGGCCTTAGCTGCTAAATGCAAATTTTGATGCCTACTGAATATTATTACAATTTTAGAGAAAAATATTTGCCACTAACATTTCAAGCAGATTCTTTCTTAAACTATGTCTTCTGTATTCAACATGTCCCAACCCTCAGAGTTTTGGCAGTTTGCAGCAGATTTTACGCAAAATGAATTTCCAAGACGGAAAATGCATTTATTTTCTCCATTTTCACCATTTCTGCAATGGCTGGGCTACTACGCGGAATATGATACTCAATTCTTGGAAGCATAAGACCTAAATACCTGAAATGTTATTTTGACTGTTTTTAAGGAGAAGTTGAAACAATTTCTCAGCCAGTTTAGCTTTTTTAAACATAATTGAAACAATTTAAAACGATATATGCTAAAATTTCGTCTGCTGAAATGTTCGCCCCCTGGATTTATTTGATGCATTCATTACACGCTTGAAAATACGCAACGTTTACTTCACAACAATGTAAAGATAGCATCAGGTATGGTACAATGAAGCAAATTTCTTTAACTAAAATTAAATTTAAGTTGCAGCATTATATCAGGCAACTAACAGCAGCACTGAAATACAATCAAAGCGAAGTTCAATTCACCCTGGCGTACCGGATTTAAAAAAAAAAAAAAAAAAGTGTCTAGGAGGTTCTCTCCGCTCCTAGGCGAATTCTGAGATGCTCCCCAGTCACCACCTCAAAAACAACAGGCTACACTACACAAGCAGAATAACACACATCACAGCTGCAAACTTAGTATATAAATGGCAACACTAGCTCGTTCTTAATGTTATTGGTATCCATTTGTCATAAAGCACAAAAAAGAAACAGAAAACAACTGCAATTCTCAACTACGATTTGTATTAGTATTTCCTTAAATTTATGGGGGTGGTACACTCAGCTTGTAAATTTGGAATAACCTAAAATTAATAGTTGGCAACAACTGTTTCACGAATGGCAATTCAAGAGTGCAATTTTAAAAACCTGGTCCAAGCTTTTGCATAACGTTACGTAGAAGTGCAATAGTGAGCTTATTGAAGGAAAACATATTGCAATCATCCGCGATCTGATGAAACCGTAAATTGTTTCATTTGTTTAGTCAACTACGATGTTCGTCAAGCTCCTGAAGTGTTTTTATTCCTCCTAAGCCGACGATACTCCTGAAGAGAGACAATTTGAGTCACAATGGAACTATACGACCCAACTGTAGGCATACTTCATTCCTGGCGAGAGCAATTCTCGATTGATTCATTCAAAAAAGAATCATGCGCAGAAACTGGTGCAATTCTAAGTGAGAACTTGGAACCAGATTATATTTTCCAATTTTCCGTAGATTGCTGATATTTATCACCCTCAGTCCGATACTTTCTCTATAATACACTTAGTATCCAATGTTTTTGCATAAACGCACGCTAGATTTCGTTCACAGCTCAGAACATTATGAAAAAATATTGTTATTAATGCATTTTTAAATTCAGCAATGCTCAGCTAACAGCAGCACTGAAATAAAATCAAAGCGAAGTTCATTAAATTTCTTTTATTAAATTTATCATGCAGATTCAGCATTAAACGAAGGCCATCCAAGCAAAATAAACCTAATGTAGCTTGTTAATGATTATGCTATAACAAGCTATTGGATTATTGAGGCTATAATGGTCTTGCTATAAAAGAAACAGATAAAATCTGCAGAACTAAATACAACATAAATATGTAGTACTTGGTCCAAAACCAGGTGCTGTGTGACCAGAGGTGGATCCTGGATTTTGGTTTGGTATGGGTTTGAGTGGATTTTGGTTTGGGGGGGGGGGGGTCTTGAGTGGATATCGTTTTGGGGGGGGGCCTTGAGTCGGGCAAGGGTAGGCTTCATAGTCATGTCGCCCTTAAAAGATCAGTAGAGTTATAAAAAAAAGGTCACCAGTTACGATGTCGGGGGTGGACCTAGATACTTTTGGGAGGGGGGGGGCCTTGAGCCCCCTAGCCCCCCTTCCCCCCAGGATCCGCCAATGCTGTGGACATCTGGTATTAGGTTCGGACTTTATTATCAGCCAACAGAAATCGTTATTTGTTAGGTTTACGTTACCTAATATGTAAGACCAAGAGAAATGGTTATTTTTAATGAGAAACATTGTAACAATAAACAACGTGTGAAATAAGTTTACTAATTATACAGCATGGAGATTATCTTTTGGAAGCAGCTGACCTGAGGTCGTTAACAAGAGTGTTTGCCGTCACCTGTTCACAACAGGCGCTAGGCGTTTTCTATTTAGAACCATGCCAGAAAAATACCGCATTAAATTTAGCACTTTCTTTATTATACGTGACGCGTCTAAACATCGTATTAATATTTCCTACAAGCTATACATCTCGTCCAAAACCCTAGTATAATATTACCACTGTCTGCGCAGCAGTGACTTTATTTTAGTTAGTAAATCACCGAAAGCTCTTAGTATTATTGTCTGTACGCAATAAGAACATCTGTATTTCATACCCAAGGAGGGGAGGTAGGGAGTGTAGCATGAAAAAACAATAGTCCCTCATTTCTCACCTTTTACCATCACTGGCGATAGTTTCATGTACCCACAATGAATTTAGGAGTAATGTTCATTTGTCAACGGTGTGATGAAACTTAATTTTTATGACAAACAAGAGAAAAATCCGTCTTTGTCAGAACCTCTCGTCTACCAGAAACAAATCACAAAAACTGTTCTCCACACTAAGATAGCTGCTCCCGTCTCGTTTCAAACCTAGATTTCTTCGACACGAGGTTCAGGGCATCGCGATACATTTTTTAAATAATTTAAGTTCGAAGGAAATTATTTGATAAGTTTGCGGTCAGTATTCTACCGGCTGCTCTCCATGTCACACCTTTTGAGAAGCACTGGTTACCATATTCTCTTTCCTTATCTATAATACACACCTGTATCGTGGTTGTTTGATGGTTCTAGCGTGGAAGTTTGCTCCTATTTACGGATGCAACAAATCTTGGAAATAATATTCAGGAACCTACGTATCAAGATTAGGAACCAGGTCTTCCTTACAATAGCGAATCCTGCATGTGGTTTACATGGAAAGCAACGTCATACCTACGTTGGGTGCTAAAACAAAAAAGAATGCGCACGAAAAGGATCGTCTACATGCACGTGCAAATAGGTGTCGACTTCCACATACCATTCTGAAAACTCATGCTTGAACAACAGTGGCCAGTGTCTTCATACTGTTCATGCAGGTCTCTTATAGGGAACCGTCGTGGAGCACACCGTAACGTGCGGTTCTGCATTGTTTGGATTATATTTCTTCGTCCCATATCCCCAGTCAGATAAGAAAATAAATTTTTAATGTTTATATTTTAATCTACGTTCACACACCCCACAATATTGAAATAGGTTGCAGTAGAATGACGTCTGATTAATCGATTTGTGGAGGTAGTTATAGTAATAATAATAATAATAATAATAATTGATAAAATTGCAATGGAGCGCCCGCTCCGGTAGCAATCTCCCTACACACCCGTCTTTCTCCTTTCCTCTTCCAACCTACTTTCACCCTCAACTAATTTTTACTTTAAATTCTTTCAGTGTTTTTGGTAAATTGTTCAATTCTCTTGGCAATTTATTCCAATCATTTACTCCCTTTCCCAGGGCTGCCAATTCTGCGGATTTATCCGTAGATCTTTTTTATAAAAATTAGAATTTTCTGATTTTGTTAAAATATCTACGGATTTTTTCTACTTTTTACTATTTGTTGATTTTTTCCTTATATTGGTGTTTTGTAAAAGTTTGAGTGTATAATGTTAATGCATTACAGGATTGTCAATAATTGTGAATCGTTACCTTGTGTACCATCGATTAGAAATAAACCTCATATTTTGTCTGATTATAAATTATATAGATCTTAAAAGACCGTAATACAGAAGTATCGGCGCACTCTTTATGCACGGTGACACGCTCGTTGGCACGGCTTACAAAGCAGTGCCTTCCCAAAAGGCTTAAGCAATGCTCTAGAATCAAAGGGGTTTTAACATTTCCTGCTACAGAAGATATGCTAAATTTAATCTCAAAAAGAAAATGTATGGTTCCAAAAAAAAGGGGGGGGGTAGGCACAGCAGCAGCAGTGATGAAAGTGACGATGTATAAAATACTCGTATGTAGAATATTATTTTGTATTTCGAATTTTAAAGACCTGGAAATAAAAAGTATTCTTAATTTTGACTCTCTCTTCAATAATTATTGTTTCAGTCTTTCAGTTAGCGAGTCTCCGGATTTTTGTACCAACTCTACGCAAATTTTAGCGCCCGTCTACGGATATTCAAAGCCAAGTGGCTGGCAGCACTGCCCTTTCCTACGAAAGAAAATTTTCCCACACCCGTATCCCTGAAATCAAGTGCCAGCTTGTAGTTATGGTCATCTTTACCCTTCCATGCACATCTCTTAATTATCCCAGCAATATCTTTCCATGCTTCATCACCAATATAGTCCTTGTACACACCCATGACTCCACATTCTCTAACTATTAATTAGTGGTTAGTAATCTTGTAGATCATCTGGTTACTTCTTTTCCTCCTGGCGTCACTCTGTAGTGCAGCTGAGTAGTCTATCCGCATGCAGGCTGAGCTAGAGAAGAATTGTTGCAGCTCTGATACATCCAGGGAGAGCTGACCCTCACTGGCAGACCTCAGGACATTGTGTAAGGCGTCAGGTAACGGCAGCCAAGAGGACGCGCCACACTGCAGCAAATATAGCGCGGGACAAGGTCGCTCCCACGGCGAACGGCGCTCCACCTGCTATGCTCAGGAGGGAGTTCCTTCATAGGTGCAAATTCTATTACTTTGGCAAGCAATTGAATTTAGCTAGTCCCCTCACGTTCCTTTCAGTTGTTTCTAAGTCGAGAGGGGAAAATATTGTATCAAGGCGTCGGTTCCTAATCTTATTTTCCTAGGCTTCTCGGTTTTATTTTTCATCCTATATAAATTTGTGAAAGAACTATTTCATTGTACTCAGAATTTAATGTATTAGGCCGAATATTACTATCCAATAAGTTGTCAATAAAATTTTATCTTCAAATCTCTAGGAATTGTCGATGCAATTATTGTTTTGAATTCTGTACCCTGTTATATCAATTATAATAACACGTTAAAAATTACATAGCGTTGGAAGTTTCTCAACATATCCGGCCATTCCCATTTAATTCGGGTTCCATAGCAGCAAATGACTACTGTGGCTGTATTTAAACAAAACTCTCTGTTTGGATCTTGATTTAAGTAAATTCTTGGACTACAGCTAACATGTCGCTGGTATCTTGTCGGCTAAATCTTGCCAGTCTGGTAACGCTAGGGCTCGGCAATCTGGAGGACGCGTGTTCAAATTCTCGTCGGCCATCCAGATTTCTGTTGGTCATGGTTTTCTGAAATCACTCAAGACTAATGCCGGGTGGCAAAATTCCCTCTCATTCCATGGCCCTCATCCTTTTACGGCTGTGATGACTTCGTCATCGACGAGTCGCAATGCCCGAATAAAAAAAATATCTTACCAATCTCTGCTTTTTTATACCCTCTATAAGAAGTCGTTACGTCATTCTGTCCAACACTCCATACCATTTTAACACACTTTGTAGCAACGGTTAGCGAAAGAAGAAATACAGTTTATCCAGACCTCTCTGAATAAGCTGGCCAGAGATTTTGATAATCGAAATTCGTCTACAATGTAGTCTTCATGGGTGTACCGCCGGATTGTGTTGTGGAAACACGATATTTCGACGGCTAGCTCCGCCGCCTTCTTCAGGTGTGGAGACATCTGCACTGGTCGGCTGACCCACAGATACTGAGATGGTTCGGATGCTGCTCTTCCTGAGATACATGTCCTCATCCGGCGGCTTCGTGACCTCGGCGATGGCTTACTATGAGCCAGGCCTGCAACCAGCTGGCGGCTGGCTGCCAGTGGGCGTGGCTATGGTTCTTGTTCCGGCCCGAGATAATATGGAGCTCTCTACCGCGGCAGCTGCACGGAAGTACAACGTTCTCTGCGGATATTTGCCAAAGCTGGTTTCCATGCCTCACTAAGACATAGACCACTGTCTCTGTTGAATGTGTTGGCCAGTCGAATTTCGATGGCTTCTTTGATAACAGATTCCAAAAAATGGGAAGTTCTAGCCAGTATCCTAACGTTATTGCACTCTACTCTGTGGCCATGGTCGTACACGTGCTCGGCTATCCTTGATTTGCTATACTGTCCTAGGCGGAGGTGGCGTTTATATTCTTCACACAGGTTTTATATAGTGCGGATAGTTTGACCAATGTAGGTCTTTCCACACTCGCACGATATGCTATAAATCTCCGGAACTCTTAGGCCAAGATCATCCTTGACTGAACGGAGGTAGTCCCGTATTTTGGCTGGTGGTTGGTAGAATCATTTTATTCCATGCCGTGCGAGGATTCTGCCAATTTTCCCCGAGGTGTTTCCGGCGAGTGACAGAAAGGCGGTGGCCTTGGGCATTTCTTCCTGTTGGACTGGAACTTTCCGCGGCTTACGTTCAATTGCCCTTTCTATCTGCCTCTCGGAGTATCCGTTCCGCCTGAAGACAGTTCTCAGGTGTTCAAGTTCTTGTGGCAGGCTGTCTTTGTCAGAAATCGCTCTAGCCCTATGCTCAAGAGTATTTAAAACAGGGTTGCGCTGCACAGGATGGTGGAAACTCGTGGCGCGTATATACTGGTCTGTGTGAGTCGATTTTCTGTATACACTATGTCCTAGCATTCCGTCCGGCTTTCTTTCAATTAAGATGTCGAGGAAAGGAAGGCGAACGTCCTTTTCCATATCTTAACGGAATTCATCCTTGCATAAAGATTTCCCAAAATGGGAAGTTCTATCCAGTATCCTAACGACTGGGCATTAATATGAAAAAGCTATTTAGTGCAGTTAAAGTTCAAATGATTGTAATTACCGCGTTATAGTAGCAGATCGAAGTCACCAATCGTACACTTACGTCTAACATTGCAAGACACTCAATGCATGGCCTCGCCAAATCTGCAGCACATTTTTAATACTTAATATTTTGAGACAACTGACCAAGTTAAATTGCACTTACAAAATTTCTGATTGTGTCTATTCACTCCCAGCCAGTCTGGCCCGCTGTGTGTTAGAGACCAACGACGAATCCTGCAGAAAGATCGTCTGCTCCTCCGACTATTTCCGAGTATTCCCTTCCTCCCCACTATAGACTCGGTCACACGGGGCGATTTTTGAATAGCAGCGATTAATCGCTTCGTGTGACAATGTAATCGCTGCTACTGACTCGACTAGCAGCTATCAAAACTAGCAGCGATTCGATTTGAACATGTTCAATTCTCATCGCTAGTAGCACGTGACCCAGTCGCCGCTACACAGCGTTGTTGTCGCGTCGTCTGACAGCTCAATCGCTAGTCTTTTTGCTGTGGTCACAAGTAGCGTTCACCGTTTTTTGGCTTGTTCCATTTTTTAAAATTTTTGTCATCATGGAAAAGCGGAAAGGAAATGTGACCAAATGTTTGATTTTTTTATGTTCTTTTATGTTTATCGGAAGGAAACAAAAAATAAATTAACAAGAATTCGCGAAAAAAAATCGTTGAATTGAATGTAAATGGATTAATCATTCCACCTGACGAACATCTCAGAAAAAATTTAAGATCATTAAGGATGCATACAGAAAGTAATTTAGCTATGTATAAATACTCCAAAAACTTCAGGATATCACCACTTGTTATGTAACACAAGTTAATTTCTAGTTTGGTCTTACATGGAATTGCACCTCTTATCAGTGTATCTTTTTCATAAGTTGAGGAACAACCACTTCAAGTAATTTATCAAACTTTCTTTCACTTAGCCGCTGAATATTTTTGTAGGCTAGTGGATCCTAGTTCTATCAGAAGAAACGCAGAGGCCTCCGCTTTTTCTTTTTCAAAAAATTTAATTTAACAAATGTTTACTCATCTCAGCCTTAGTCGAACGAATCAATCATCTCAGAACTATACGACGCCATCATTACCAGCGAATAAGGTTGATACATTACTTCGCTAGCCACAACCTAATCGCTCAAACCAGTAGCTCCGTGTGACAGGCTAATAGCTGCTACTAATGATCGCCGCGATTAGTAGCAGCGACAAAGATCATCCCGTGCGACCGAGGGTTAAGCAAATCCGTCCAGCGTACCGGGCGTCAGGTCTCTTATCTACACGATGATATTGGCCGTACTTGTGAATAAATGTAACAATAATTAATTTACTGATATAACAACAAATTTCTTAGTTGCTATACCATACATTTCCCACTCATCACATAGTTTCTTCTCACCGCTTTGGAGGACTCCTTTCCCCACATGACTTGTTCGTAGATGTTACTTCGTCGAGTGTTTTTCACACCCCACTAGTCTGTCCTATAGAAATTTTCACCTGTAATTTGCCGTCGCCACTCTGTTCGTTGCCTGGATTCATTAACAGAGGGCAGCGTGTATGTTGAGGCATCCGCTTGACAGTAACCAGGAAGAGAGACGGTCCCCAAAGTCCACACACTCAATTTACAGCGCATATATCGTCAATTGTTGAACAAACACATTCTTGTATCACTATCTTTTACTATAATACGTGGATTAAAGAAAAATGTTTCTAACAACAAATGTGAACACTTGATAACACCAATATATCTCTGTAATCAAATGCGCAATGTGTAAACTCGTACTGTCGTACCTACCGTGAAATCAACAATGTGAGTATTAAATTTATACTGATACTTTCAAACCAGCATCAAATACTGAATTCAAACCCCAAATGCTGCTTTGTAAGTATCATTCCTCGAATGTCTCAGCCACTAACTGTAGCGATATCCGACCACGTCAATAGACAGTACTCTTTTCAAGACACAATAAATAATGGTGTTTCGATGAGCAGAAGGCTCATTGTCCATAATATAACTATCTGACGATCTCTTTCAGGAATAACACCATTTTTCGCATCATTCTAAACATATTTTCCTATCTCCACTGATTATTTTACGCCAAGGAATTTGAAACTGTAGTGGATTCTGTGCACTAATATGATATTTATTTGTACTTCACTACTCCGTTTTGATCACATCATATTTTAAGAAAGTTTTTTTTTCCAAATTCGCACCTAAAGGGAAAAAATATAGTTATTTCTATAATTTTTTTGTCATGAGCCTTTTATCTTCCTCAATACCTAACCAAAATCGATAATTGACGTATCATTTTAAAGACTAAGGTCTCCGCTTTTGTTACATCACATATTAAGAAAGGAATTTTTCGGAATCCGATCCTTAAAGGGCAAAAGTATGTGGAATCTAGCCGAATTCTATAAATCAGGTATCATTTTTAAAGATTAAGGTCTCCACTTAGGTAATATCACAATTTTGTTTTTAAAAAAAAAAATCGAAATTTGACTCTAAAAAGACAAAAGTAATAACTATCAAGATCCCTCGCATGAGAAAGTTCAGAGACAAGCCGCTAGATAGCAGGAGCACATATCACAGAGATATTAATAAACTGCTGCGTGACCGCCATCGTGGCCTCATCACAGCACGAGAAAATCTGGACAAAAAGAAACAGTCGAGTACTATGGATAACCAACAAGAAGTCGTGCAAAAGTCTTCCACAAAAACCGAATTGCAACAAAAACAAAAGAAAAAGAGAAATCCCAAACCAGTCAGCCGCCATACTGATGGCCGCTCTTTCGCTGAAGCCGCGGGAGGAAAACGACTAGAACTACCAACTATCACTCCTAAGGCGCCTACTCCCTCAACGTAGGCAGCAGTTACCTCTGATGAAAAACCGCGAAACGCCGCAGGTATAGAAAAACCCACTCAGTGCAACAAGCAGCCTAACAATCCAGTACCGGCAGTCTTTGAAAGACTGTGTAACATGTTGGAATCTATGTTGAACATGCTGCTCAGCCTAACTCAACGGATTGATCAGATGACCACGAGCATTAATACAACAGTGACGACTGCCCTTGCAACTACGAAATGCTCTTGTTCCACGCACCATGGATAGACGGCCGCACATCCATGACCTCACATTCTGTGTATGGAATGCTAACGGAATCCGTACCCAACTTCCGGAATTTCGGCAGTTTCTTAAGGAGCGGAACATTGACATGTGTCTTGTTAGCGAGACACACCTAAAGCCAGAAGTGCGCGCCGTGGTTGCAAATTATAACTGTTACAGAAGAGATCGTCTCACGGCTGGAGGGGGCGTCGCCATCTACGTGAAAAGAGGAATTCCACACCATGAAATTTCCCTTCCATCCCTACAACTCATCGAAGCAGTCGGCATTGAGGTGATCACGGCTAATGGTAGTATCTCTGTCATTTCAGCCTACCGTCCACCACGGCGGCATCTCCTCGAGGCTGAATTTATATCGCTTGCATCCATCCGTGGTAAGCTTTAAATAGGAGGTGACTTCAATGCTAAGCACACAGACTGGCACTGCAGAATCACCAATCAAGCAGGTAAACTTCTGCGGCGTGTGTCCAACAGACACAATATGTGTGTTTGGGCACCTGAAGAACCTACACACTATCCAAGTGGCAGAGGCAGACCGGATATCCTTGATGTTCTCATCTCTAAGGGCATTACAGGATTTTTCGCAGCATCTACAATGAACAGTATGTCATCCGATCATCTGCCTGTTATAGTGGAAGTTGGCGTGGGTTCCTGGCAGCCGACAGACAGGCCTACCTTCGACTTTCGGAAGACTGACTGGAGAAAGTATAGGGAGTTGTTAACGGAGGCGCTGGAAGAGTTCCCATTTGAAAGAAATACTGACGACGCCTTAGAATTCTTCGAAAGCGCAGTCAAAAATGTAACTACAGCTACGACACCAATGCAGACTCACCTTGCTTCTTCTCCACATCTCCCACCGCACCTGCTTGCTGCGATCCGCCACAAAAACCAGATTGCCAAGGAGTGGAGGCTCACTAGAAACCCGGCAACCAGAACGTTGTTAAATCGCCTCCATCGAGAGCTGAATGTGTCTCTATCGGAGCATCGAAACCGGGAGTGGGAATCCCGCCTCTCGATGTTACGTCCGGAAGATGGAACACTCTGGTCGCAAACCCGTTGGTTCACCAAGAAACGGAGTAGACTTCCATCTCTCCAAGGAGAGCGTGGCGTCATTTACCGCTCTGCAGACAAAGCAAATGTCCTGGCGGATGTGTTCGAAAGGAATTTTCAACCATCTCAAGGAGACGTCGAACAGGTGGCCATCGTGAACTGTCGTCTAAGTGCTCTCCTTGAGGCAGGGGATGATGAATTGCACGATATAGAACTTGTTACTCCTCAGGAGATACTCAGCTGTGTAGCCAGACTGCATCCACATAAAGCCACGGGTCCTGATGAGATTGGAAATATGTGCCTCAAGAACCTTCCGCCGGTAGCTGCAGACTATCTTGCCAATCTTTTCAACACCATAATTCAGACGAAGACATACCCACGTCGGTGGAAACACGCGGAGGTGGTTCCAGTTCATAAGAGCGGGAAGGACCCAAGCTTGCCACAAAATTATCGTCCTATCAGCTTGCTGCCAGCAGTCAGCAAGGTGTTTGAGCGTCTCCTGCTCAGGCGCCTAAACAATCACATAGAACGATTCGGAATTATTCCCCACCACCAACTAGGGTTCCGTCGTGGCCACTCGACCATCCAACAGCTGATGAGAGTTACAGAGGCTGCGACGCATGCATTCAACTACGAGGAATATTGTGGCCTGGTGCTTTTAGACATATCACGAGCCTTTGATTCAGTCTGGCACTCTGGACTCCTGATGAAATTATATGACCAGGGATTCTCACGTCACTTTATCAAGTTGCTGTGGTCGTATCTCGAGGGACGGACTTTCTGCGTACGAGTTGGCGCAGAACTTTCATCTCGACGACTAATCATGGCAGGTGTTCCTCAAGGCTCGGTGTTAGGACCGACCTTATACTCACTCTATACTGCTGACGTGCCAACTCAGCCAACAGTCCATACTGCCACCTACGCTGATGATACGGCTTTCTTTACCAGCAGCCACAACAGGACAGTAACCACCCTCCGCTTGCAGGAAGTCCTGCAGAAGACAGTAGCTTGGGCGAGGCGGTGGCGGATTGAAATCAACCCCGCCAAAACTCAAGCAATTATGCTCACCAGAAGATTGGGACCTCGTCAGCGAATTCAACCTGACCTTAAGCTTCAGTTAAATGGGAAAAGCATACCATGGGCCAGAACAGCCCGCTATCTCGGTGTGACACTCGACAGTAGACTGACGTGGCGTGCACATGTTGAAGATGTTCGGAAAAGAGCTAGTGCCAGACTACAAGCCCTGTATCCAATTTTGAACAGGGACAGCAATCTCGCAGCATCTATGGGTGTGCGTCTTTACTGCTCATTGGTCAGACCGATACTCGAGTACGCCTGTCCAGTGTGGGGATACGCGGCCGCGACACATCATCGCCGCCTGCAAACAATACAAAACAGAGCTCTGAAGAGAGCCTTACATCTTGACACAAGGTTTCCTACCTCTGCCCTGCATGAAGCTGCAAATTTACCAATGTTGAAAGATCGGTTCCGCGAGCTTGCGAAAAAGTTCTACAATCAATGTTATATATCTAAAAATCCATTGGTTAACGAGCTTGGCAATTATCCGATGGATGTTGGACCACATAACCGACCACTGAAGATTTTTCAACAATAATAAAAAAAACGCCTATATGAAGACATACCATACGAGAAGACATGCAACATCTACCACATATAGGAGGAAATGTCAACCAGCAAAACCTCCATCATACCCTGCCTGTTACAATAAGGCAGTGAAGGCGTGTGCTGCTGTAATAAACTGCTTCACTGACATGAACAGGAATTAAGCGAGTTACCGATAGATAGCACCACATATCACAGAGATATCAATAAACTGAGTTTTCTGTACAACAAGTAGCTTTTTGGATAATTTTTCCTGTTGCGGAAACATTTCTGTTTTCCTATACAGTTCCTATCTAAACATTTAAACCACGAAATTTTCTCACTGGCTATTATTACAGCAATACATGTCACAAAGAGATTTTATTTAGACTAGTTGTACTTCGTTAAGATCAGTGACAGTTTGACATACAGATGCTTTATGCGACCAAAATTTTTTCTTAATTGTTTCGTAACATGTTGTAAGTATATGGTTATTTACCTATTACACTAAACAAATAAACAATTGCTACAAATGAGGCCCATCCTAAATAAAGAAAAATAACGTGATGCTTTCGAAGCAAACAGGAATTCTTCAAATATTGTAGAATGAACTTTAAGGATCAAATACAAGTCAAGTTTGTATTTCAACAAGTTCGAGTCTACGACCTTTGAAACAATTATATAATACCACGATCGTCCCAGTCCGTGTTTAATAACTACGTCTATTACTACCTTTGAGTTCTTCAAGGCTCAAAATATTTTATTCACACTAAGGCTGCACACAGGACAATTCCGTATTTGGTCAGATCAGGTTAACCTGTCATACTCTTTGACGCTAAAAACTGGAACTGTTCTAGACCCATGACGATTCGCAAAAAATTCATGGGCTTACACTAGTTATTAAATATTACTTAGTGATCCTTTTTCTCAAATACTACTAAAGTAAACGATTTTGTATTTTCCAAGCACTACCCGTCCGCCATATCACTGACAGTTTTCTTAAATTCATGAAATTTTATTTAGAAAGAGATACCGTTTCAGTTGCTATGGTGTATTATGCAGCCAACTCAGTATAATAAGACTACTGCCACATGGGATAACCACGCGAAACAACGAAGCACAGATTCGACAGGAACAATCAAATGCAGCAAACAGAATAAAATAGTTAACGGGATGCAAATTTCATCTTCCAGTTCGAGCTCTCCTTCTTCGTTCAGTTGCCTTGTGTGTTACTAACCAAACACTGTAACTTCAGAGATTCTGTTTCTGAATACAGGTCAGCGATGAACTTTGAATTCATCTGCGCCTGATATTTTTTCATTTTCCACTGTTGGCATGGTTCGAAGACGATTTGGAGCCAACTGCAGGAGCTCACCATCTGCATCATGCCAAAAAATGTGTCTTTCTTCTTCTAACAATCTCGCGTCATCTCTCTCATAACCACAATCCTCTTTAATAAAATACGTTAAGCCTGGAGAACTCACCCGGCGGTTCTCGATAATACCCGAAGTGTTAGTTACACTGACTGCCACCACAGTGCGGCTAACCGGAAATATCATTTTATTTTATTTTAGCTTATATTGCTAAAAATATGTGTAAATTTCAAATAGATAATCGAATTTTATTTTATATGCACATACATAGTTAAAGGAAGTGTAACTGTGATGCTGGCTGAAAAGCAGTTGTTTGTTCCGGAAATAACAGTACAAAAATACGAAAAATTATACTGCGAGGCAGAGATTAAAAAAATTACATTCGTTTGAATTTATATGTTGTTTTTTGTTTGTTTACTACGACTAGATATAGAAATTAATTTAAGTAGAAAAGCATTCGACATTTTCGCTGTATGATCTGTAGCAATAGTAGGAGTCAAATGACAATACAACCTAAGAATTTTTTGACAGGCAATAACAAACAGGTAATTGTATGAAAACTCAGAAAAGTTTACACGAAATTAAATAATTGGATATGATTTTATTTGGAATTATACTTATAATGTCAAAAAGAAGTGCGATGCCAGCTAAAAGGCAATTGTCTGTTGTGTAAATAAATTTAAAAACTTATAGTGCGACGTTCGTTTAAATCTACAAATTGCTATTTATTTACTTACAACAATTAAATCCATAAATTCATTCAATAATGTATTCTCTGTAGCAGTTACTCCAACCAGACACAACATAACCTAATAATTATTTGACAGGTAAGAAACAGGGAATTTGGAAGTAGTTTACATCGCGATACACGTCGTAAATAACATTGCGCTTATGAAAGCAGGTTATTTATCTACTATATAATTTCCTAAGCTCACTCATTCACTTACCTTGATAGCTATTGGCTGGAGAACGGTGCCACGTGTCAGCCTTCGCTCGCAAAACAGCGACCAGAGATACCATTAGTAGAAATTCGTGGTTATGTCCACAATTTAATAGCTAAGCAACTGCTACCAAATTAATCGCCATAATACATTCATTAAGTTTGATTTTAGTAGCGTTTCATAAAAATATTGATAAACTTTACGGCTGAAAAAACGTGGATCTGCTTTACAGTAACATGTTGCTAATGAAAGCCACTTTAAAAAAATTAAATTACTGTAACCATGAATGCCAATTGTTATTATGACCAAGGCTAAATTTCAATTTAATTTAAACGGTCACTAATGTTGTTGCTGTTGACCAAAGTTTATGCATTACGGTTTATTTGATTTTTAGTTATTTTACTGACCACTTTCGTTAATGGTCTTTCTTCATGCTCACTGTACGTGAGTTATTAGGTTATTTTAAGTGGACATTAGACCAAATATGTAACCGAATCAAGTATTCTGACAATTCATTTCTTCGGAGTTGTTCAACTCTTTAATAATATGGAATGTTTTCTGGCCGTTACAGATGCTGTGACCAATGATTACGTTAGTGTTTCCCATTCTCAATAAAAAAGTTATGCTTTCGAAGCAAACAGGAATTTTTTAAATTTTGCAGAGTGAACTTTAAGGCTCAAATACAAGTCAAGTTTGTATTTATGCAATTATAGGATTGCGCTATCGTCCCTGTTCGTGTTTAATACTTACCTCTATTAATGCTTCTAAGTTCTTCACGCTCAGAGATTTTATTTACCTTGAAACACAGGTCAAGTTTATATTTGGTCAAATCAGGTCAACTTGTCATAATATTCCATCCTAAAAACTGGAACTAATCTAGACCCGTTACGATACGCAAAAAACGGTAACGGGCGTACACTAGTTACTAATAATAATTAAATTCCCCCTGCCTTATGCTGTAACAAGAACATTCTGGTCCAGGTTGCATTTCAACGTAGGAACTCTCTCCGCTAATATTGCCGCTACAAAATCAAACGATACGTATACACCTTAAAACATTAAATGCGTCAGAACTACATTTCGAGTAGTAACAACATTTTATATAGAAGGATTCCTATTTAGCATAAATTATCAGATTTAATTTCATTATACGCCTTCAGTATGAACTGCAACTGGACTAAAGCACGCGCAAAGACAGTCACTCTATCGCGATGTAAACTTGGCCCGAGAAGTTTACAGGAAAAGTAGGTTATCACGAAAAAAAAATTATAAAATGAATCGTCGTTCTTTGGTTTTCAAATTACAGTTTCCTTAGAACGTTTCTCAAAACAAAAAATTCCATCATTTTTGACGGGCTTTGTGGAAGTAACTTCAAGTAGTACAAACTTAGAGCATATATAAAAAAAACATTAATAGCGGTGAGGAGGAGATGCATTGTTCATTTTCTTGCTGCGAGTCTGAGTCAATGTGTATTCTGGTTACCTCCCATAGCCCATTATGGAAGAAGAAGTGAAAAAGCGAGAGGTTTTACTACGCAGAAAGGCTAACGATGTGGTTTATCAGTATGCGCATTAAAAAAAATACGCTACAAGCTACAACCTCTGGCCGTGTAATGGGCTTTACTCTAGTACTAAATATTGTGATTTCCAAATCACCACATGCTTTTTACTGAATAATTATATCAGAGGCGCATTACGTTTAGCATAAACATTGTTAATTGTGAAAAAACATGCCGCATTAAATGCTTGGGAAAAGTATTGTCATCGGATATGTTGTTCAAAATATGTAAGGGAGTTACAAACGGTTAGGCTGAGGGAAATTGGCAGCAATAGTGGATTGAGGGGCTCTCTGTCTCCGTTCCATCTTTTGTCACTATGTCGACTGGCTAAATCTCTTAACTCAAACGATAGGTTGAGCGGCTGTGTCAAAACGAAAAACCAGATATTCGACTGGCCGAGGCATATTAGCGCACCAGGTGGTTCCTTTGCGCTTTCTGTAGCGTGGGTGAGTGGAGTTATGGAGGTCCACACTAACTCGAGAAAGTGAGATCTGGAAAAAAATTCATATTACGTGAGATTAGCAAGTTTTAGTGACTTAAGAAATCCCTTAACTTTCGCACTTAGCAGTGGGATGTGGGAAAGAGCAGATGAAGTAATTGGAAGGGAATTGGATCCTCCAGCCACTGTACTGAAAAATGTGACATGTGACGAATGGATGGTTTAGCGAATAAGAAATTTGTTGTTATAACAATAAAATAACTGCTGTTAGATTTATTCACATGTCTGACCAACCACATCGTGAGAAGGAGAAGATCGAAACTGTGCGGTGGGAAAGAGCGAAACTAGTATGTCAACGCTGCTCAAAACTAAAATATCGATGACTAGGTATTAAAATTAAATGTGCAGACTTCCATCACTAGCATAAACGCAACCGCAGCTTGTAAGTGCTGTGGTAACTTCAGTGGTATCACCCTCTGGTCTATCGGGTGCTGACTAGTGGCATCAGATCTGTGGTGTCTGATTTTAGAGGCGAGTGAAGCTTCTTGGTGACTACCCTAATTTCAGATGGATACACGGCAATCACTAAACGCTGAACTGTAACTGCCTCAAAATACGTTTCACCTCAAACGACCAGTTAATCACCTTGGTGAAGTGATTCGTAAGATGAGAGTTTGTGTCTCTACCAGTTTCAATGATTTTCTGCTGGGGCTATTTTTCAATTGTTGCTATGTCACTTTATAGCGTGTCTCATAAATGATTCTAACTTTTTAAAATTTTGTAATACTGACCGAAATTCTAATTAACTCGTGACATTTTATTTTATGTTTTTAATGTGGCAATTTTAATTTGATAATTACGTGTTGAATTTGGACAAATTTTCAAGTTTCTTTAAGTTTTTGAGAAAAATGTTTACTACATTATATTAAATTTCATATTTTGTAATAATTTCGCGAGAACTCTTTTCATTTATCAATATTTAGTCAACAATATTAATTTCAGTTTTAATTAAGGAAAGAGATATCGAGCAAGACCACGTTTAAAATACATCCAGCAGATAATGGAAGAATTTGGCTGCAGGAGATATGTAGATATGAAGAGGAGGGCAGAGAAAAGAGCTGAATGGAAGACTGCCGCACACCAATCCCAGGATTGACTACCGCAGAAGAAAGAATATTAATTTATTATCAATAATTATTAAACATAATAACCTGATAGATAACGAAAATGTCAAATACGAATATATAAAGCTTAATATAAAAATATCAATTATTTTCCTTAATATAACAAAAAATATGATTACATATACTTTAATGTAACAACAAATCATAACTGTAGTTCTCGAATTTAATGTACCGTTACCTAGAACAACCAAAAAAGCCTAATATTATTAAAATCATAAAAATGAAGCCTTATATCTGTAAATGCTACGGGTTTTGAAATTATAACTACCGAAGATCTGCTGGAAGCAATAATCAGTGTAAATGTACAGTTCTTACTGAAAAGAAACACGCTCGATAATATTTCGATCCGAATATGTTGCTGGTCTACAACAGACACCCAAATTTGGAGATAACTTGCTACTCAACATCTCATACTTGATAAAGCGACAAAGCTCTCACTGACAAAACCAAGTCCGAGGGTAATTATTAACGCTTGGGTCTGGCATTCAGGGGGACGCGGTTCGATCTCCAGTACGCTCATTTCCCAAAATCACTTTAGGCAGATGCCAGGATGGAGCCTTCACAAGGACATAGCCGGGTTTCTCCCCGTTTCTTGTCGCTAATACACTCCCGGCTCCAATGACTTCGAAGTCGGTGAAAACAAAAATAAAAAGATTTCACAAAACTGATACTTCTGCAGACCATAAAACATATTATAAAAGAGTTTTATTTATTGAAAGGGAAAATTAAAAAGCTTGTGATTTGACTATCAAATTATTGCAAAATATAATAAATATATATCATTACTGTAATTAGGGTTTAACTTTTTATTGCCGAGCGTGGTAGGTAAGCGGTAACGTTCTGGCCTCGAATTCGGGAGGCCGCGGGTTCGAATCCCCGTCCGAACATCCATGGTTTCCCAGAACTCTCCAGGCGAATGCCGGGATGCTTCCTTCGTAAAGGCCATGGTCGAATTCGTTCCCGTTCCTTGTACCTAGCCCTTTTCCGCCTCTAATGACCTCAACGTCGATGAGGCGTAAAGCCAAAAGAAGAAGAAAAAAAACTTTTTTTTTAAAGAGGACAAGAAGAAATAATGAACAATTCAGAACAAATGGTCTTGTTAGCGCATAAGCGTTAGATAACACTGACACAACACAAGCTTTCACTACAATAACAAGGTCATTAAGTTTATATCGAATCAAATTTTTTGGCTACATTATAGCATTACTTAAAAATGTATGTTAAAAAAAGTCTCTCACTCAACGAAGTGAAGGAAGTAATAACAGTTTAGCAGCTATTCCCTTCCTGGAGTGCTCTTTATATGGGTACTTCCATAATGTTTGCGAGCACTTCGTCGCGTTTCGCACTACGCTTTCCTGAACACAGTTCAGAAGCAAAAAAACTGTGACAAATCAAATAAAGCTATGTACAAACTGCAGAGAGATTGGTGAAATTGTAAATATTATCTTTGCCACGAAGCCTAGCTCAGCTAATATGTTTCTACTAGGGTTGAAATACCACTGCGCCTCAACATCCGCAAATGCGAAATTTCTTCATGAAATCGTACCTCCGTTTCCGCAAATTTTAAAACGGATGAATAACTGAGGTGTTGCAAAGCATTACGTACTGATGAACAAAAAACTTTTTTTTTTCTGTCGTCAGTCTTTCGACTGGTTTGATGCAATCTTCCATCCTTTCCTATCCTGTGCTAACCTCTTCATTTCTACATACCCCTTACAGCCCACGTCCTCAATTATCTGTTTCGTATATTCTAATCTCTGTCTTCCTCTACAGTTCTTACCTTCGACTGTTCCCTCCACTAACAAATTAACCAATCCAGCATGTCTCAAAATATGACCTACCAGCCTGTCTCTTCTTTCCGTAAGCTTCTTCAACAAACTTCTTTTCTCACCCATCATTTCCAAAACTCGTTCATTTCTTACTTTGTCTGTCCACTTAATTTTCAGCATTCTTCTGTAGCACCACATTTCAAATGCTTCAATTTTCTTTCTTTCCGGTATTCCTAAAGTCCATGTTTCGCTACCATAAAGTGCTGAGCTCCACACAAAGAGATTTAAAAAGTTCTTTCTAATTTCTAGATCAATATTTGAAACTAAAAGGTTTCTCTTTCTTCATGAATGCTCTTTTTGCTAGTGCGATTCTGCTTTTAACATCATTCCTGCTTCGGCCATCGGTTGTAATTTTACTTCCCAAGTAACAGAATTCACTTACTTCTCCCATTGCATCCGATCCTATTTTTATATTTAATCTACTAGTATTGGTATCATTTCTGCTACATTTCATCACTTTTGTCTTGCTTTGATTTATATTCAGTCCGAAATCTTCCTTCAGTATTTTGTTCATGCCATTCAGTAACTTCTCAATATCCTCAGCCCTCTCTGCTAACAAGAAAATGTCATCAGCAAATCGTAGCATACTGATTTTTTTCTCCCTGAAAACTTATGCCACATGGAAATTTTTCTTTGACTTTCTTCATTGCTTATTCTGCGTACAAGTTGAATATTAACGGGGATAGACTACAACCTTGCCTCACACCCTTTTTAACTGATGCATGTCTCTCGTGATTCTCTACTTTTATTATAGCCACTTGATTCTAATATAGTTTATAGAGTATTCTTCTATCTCGATACTTAAGACATGACTTCTTTAAAATTGTGAACATCTTGTCCCCCTAACATTATCAAATGCTTTTTCTAAATCTACAAATGCCATAAAAGTATCTTTGATTTTCTTGATCCGCCCTTCAAGTATTAATCTTAAAGACAGAATTGCTTCCCTTGTACCACGATTTTTCCTAAAACCAAACTGATCTTCACCTTCTATCTCTTCTACTACCCTTTCCATCCTTCTGTATAATATTCTGGTCAGTAATTTTGAAGCAAGTGATGTTAGACTAATGGTGCAATAATTCTCACATTTGTCGGCTTGTGCTTTCTTTGGAAGTGTGAAGATGATATTTTTATTAAAATCAGTTGGAATTTCTCCTGTTTCATAACTTTTTGATATCAACTTGAATAATCTTTCGATTCCTTTCTCTCCTAGGGATTTAAGAAGTTCTGCAGGGATCTCATCAATTCCAACTGCCTTATTTGCTTTCAAGTCATTCAGAGCTTTATTAAATTATGTCCTCAAAACATCAATGTCGACATCACCTTCCTTTTCCATTACACTATTGTTCAAGTCGTCCCCAACATATAGTTTCTCAATGTATTCTTTCCATCGGTTAGCTCTATCCTCTGAGCTTAAAAGAGGTTTCCCATCGGCAGCTTTAATGTTCATACCTCTTTTCTTCATTTCTCCAAAATTCTGTTTGATCTTTCTGTAGGCAACATCTACGACCATTTCCTTTTCTACTTCTTCACACTTTGCTTGTAGCCATTTTTCTTTTGCTATTTTGCATTTCCTATTTATTTGATTTCTAAATTGCCTGTACTGCTCTCTTCCTGCTTCATCCTGAGCATTTTTGTACTTTCTCCTCTGATCCATCAGCTCCAAAATTTCTTCTGTTATCCAAGGTTTTCGGGCAGCTTGTTCCCTAAAGCCTAATGTTTCTTTACCAGCTTTCATTATTTCGGTCTTTAATGCATTCCATTCGTCCTCGGTTGAGCTCCTTTCAGAATTACTTCTTAGACCTAAGTCTACCATTTCTCCAAATTTTTCTCTCGTGCTTAGATTGTTTCAGTTTATTCACTTCCAGTCTGTTCTGCTTATACTGCTTCCTTACTCGCTTTAAATTTCAGCCTGCACTCCATAATTATCAAATTATGGTCAGAGTCTATGTCTGCTCCTGGGTACTGCTTTACAGTCTAGAACTTGATTCCTGAATCTCTGTTTGACCATGATATAATCTAGCTGATTTCTGCCTGTATCCCCAGGACGTTTCCAGGTGTATATTCTTCTTGCATGGTTCTTAAACAGTGTATTTGCCACTACTTGCTTATATCTTTCTCAAAATTCTAACAACCTGCTTCCTCGCTCATTTCTTTCTCCTAGACCAAAACTTCCTACAGTATTCCCCTCTTTTCCTTTTCCCACTATTGCATTCCAATCACCCATGATTATTAGATTTTCCTCCCCCTTCACATATTGGATTAATTCTTCAGTTTCGGTAAATATTTTTTCTGTTTCTTCATCATCTTCCTGTGACGTTGGCATATACACTTGTAGTAATGTGGTTGGGACGGGCTTAGTTTCTAACCTCATCAAAATAATCCTGTCACTAAACTGTTCATAATAACTCACCCGTTTCCCTACTTTCTTGTTCATTACAAATCCTACACCAGTGACTCCATTGACAGCTTGTGTTCCCCAGACCAGAAATCCTGTGCATCCTTCCATTTAATCTCACTAATCCCAACAACATCTAACTTAAGCTTTAAGTTTTCTAACCTGCCTGCCCTATTCAGACTTCTAACAATCCACGCTCCGACTCGTGGAATGTTTCTGTCCATTCTGATGACTCCTCCCTGAGCAGTCCCCACCCGGAGATCCGATTGGGGGACTATTTTATCTCCGGAATATTTTACCCAGGAAGAAGCCATCATGATTTTGGGAGGACACTTGGTGCTGGACCTCCAGAGTTCGAGGTCGGTCACTCTCTCCAGACTTTCAGAGAGCGAGGTCACTTTGAAATCACCTTGTACTAGCACAGGCTGATAGTGACTTGATACTGGGCACTCTCTGCTTGTCCGTGAAGGAAAACACACTTGGTTTCTGTTGCAGAATAGGGATATAACGGATCTCTGCATCCGCAAGTGGGCAACTTTCGCGTGAGATCCTACATCCGCAATACCTATTGCGGATGTATAGCGGATGTTTTTTTTACATTGCGATATATACTGTCTTATTCTTTTCTCTTTATAAGAGATTCTTTCCATCGTATCTTAGCTAACAACAATGAGGTTGTTTTTTTTCTGACGATCTTGAAATAAAAATAACAATGAACTAAATGTTGTTATTACCTAACCGACGAATTTACAAATTTAAATTTGCCTGTAAAGTAAGGCGCCTTCTTCACGGTAAACTTGCAGGACATCCGTGTAGAACTGCAATAGTCCATCAAAATGTTCCAAGCAATCATTTCCACTAGTACTTTCTCGCAGCACACCACGTGTCCTTATCGCACACTCGCAGAATTTTTCCTTCAATCATGGTCTAACACTATAGCTTGTTGGACAGCAAGGACTCGTGTTGGTTGTTTGGGAGTCCCAACATCCAACACGTCCTGCATGTAGTTCTCTAACCCTTTTCAAGGCTCTCAAGGTTCTTTATCTAAAATCGGATGAACGTAGATCCTACAAGTTGTACTGATGAACGGGCCGCTAGAGCGGTGGAAAGGCAGGTGGCGGGCACGGAGATGTGTGGTGGCGTGGCATTGTGCTTTACGCTTGAATTAGTAGAGCCGCGATCTCCGCAAAGTTCACATGACAAAGATTACTTTTTTAGACGCGTGCGTCGTTATATAAATAATTTAATTCACTTGTGAAATCATCTCATGTTTTTAGTTGTTGAAAGATGAGGCAAAAAATAAATCAATGTGGCGGTACTATATGGAAATAGATGTTAATTCTGAAAAATGTAGAATTTGGCATAAAAAATATACTTATTTTAATTTTACGTTTATTTTTGATAAAATATTAAAATCTAAATAATTATAAATTTATTTTTCCACTCCCGAATCCGCATCAGCAAAACATCCGCATCCGCAAAGATGGCTTCCGTTACAGCTCTAGTGTAGAAGTGCTCGGGTCAATGGTTTGACTTGACGTGGTAGTTAATATGTTACAACGTTTTCGCTGATGAACAGCCTACATCAATACGATAATTGCTCTACTAACTAAACATTGTCGTACTTTACATCATTGAGAGGGGCCGTTACAGGGAGATTTTGAACCGTTAAGTGTTTTGGCCTCCGCAGGAGCTGAGCTAATAATTGTCTAAAGCCGCGGGACAATTTTAACAATGGTGTCTTTGAAGGATAGACAAATATTGTGATCCTTTAATTGCCACATTTGGTGGATAATTTTAAAATATCCTGGCTCCCGATAAATTCATAATATTGTGATTCGTTTTAATATACTGGAAAATCGCGCAAGTAACTCCGATTTTCAAAAGAGGTGATCGAAGTGATCCTGGGAACTATCGTCCCATATCTATAACATCTGTTTGTAGTAGAGTTATGGAGCATATTATATGCTCAAACATTATGAATTTTCTAGATTATAATAATTTGCTTACAACAAATCAACATGGATTTCGGAAGAAAAGATCATGTGAAACACAGCTGGCGCTATTTACACATGACGTAATGAAAGTTATCGATACAGGTTCACAAGTAGATGCAATTTTTTTAGATTTCCAGAAAGCCTTTGACTCTGTGCCACACAACCGCCTTTTAGCGAAGCTTCGAGCGTACGGTATATCGGATCAGCTTTGTGAATGGATAAAGGATTTTCTAACTGGTCGGTCGCAGTATGTTGTCGTTGAAGGAGAAAGTTCTTCTAATCTAGATGTTACATCGGGTGTACCTCAAGGAAGTGTAATAGGACCACTTCTTTTCTTAATTTTTATAAACGATCTCGGAGACAAAGTGAAAAGCCTTTTTAGATTGTTTGCTGATGATGCGGTTATTTATAGGGAAGTAAGAACTTTGGCCGATTGCTTAGAAATTCAGCGCGATCTGGATGTTATTTTGGTTTGGTGCGCTGAGTGGCAACTTACTCTAAACTGTAAAAAGTGCAAGACAATGAGCATAACTAACAAAAAGAATCCGATTGTTCAGAAATACGAGTTAAACAATACAGTTATTGATATGGTCGATTCTATTAAATATTTGGGAGTAACAGTAAAAAGGAACATGAAATGGGACATACACATTAATTCTTTAGTAGGTAGAGCAAATTCTAGGCTGCGATTCATAGGTAGAATCTTGAAAAATTGTAATGAACAAACAAAGGAGATAGCGTACAAATCTCTTGTGCGTCCACATTTGGATTATTGTTGTGCCATTTGGGACCCGTTTCGTAAGGGATTGATCGAAAGTATAGAGAAAGTACAGAGAAGAGCCGCTCGATTCGTGACCGCTTGCTACAGTCCTTATGAAAGCGTCACAGAACTGATTAGTAGATTAGGTTGGGAGTCTCTGGTAGATAGACGACACACGTTTCGTTTAAACTTATTGGAAAACATGCGTACTCCAACTTTCACTCATGAGTGTAGTGAAATACTTCTTCCACAAACCTATTTGAGTCGGAAGGACAGGAAAGATAAAATTAGAGAAATAAGGTGCAGGACTGATTCTTATATGTATTCTTTTTTCCCTCGTACCATTAGGGATTGGAATGCACAGCAAAGAGATTAGCTTTGGTGCTGAGCACCCTCTGCCACCCACAATTTTGTGAATTGCAGAGTATATATGTAGATATGTAGATATGTAGAATATGGTAATTGATCCATTATAATCATAAATATTATTCCAGATTGTTTAAAGGTAAATTTACATAAAATCAAATGTGAAGCGTTTGTCATCCAATGTAAATTTTAATAATTTTGAATTTGTTTTGTTAAGATTTGTTAAGTTAGAAGAGGTTTTTTTTTGTTTTCTTTTATTGGCAACTGTAAGACGAGGCATTGATTGGTACTTGACTTGAGATTTTTAGTATTAGTATTAAAATTAAATACGCCTCAGACTGTACGTCTTCACGAGCAACATTGGGTTATCTTTTAAATGACAAAAAGAGGGTATATGAGGTTTCATCCTTTCCTCACCCCCCCCCCCCTTTCTCCTTCCCTTCCCCAAGATTTAATTTACTCTAACTTCGTTCTCCTTTAGTGACAGTTAGAAGTTACTGGTATAGTTAGCAAAATTCGAAGTGCTATCCACACATTCGGAAATATATTCTTCCAATCATTTTGTTTCATAAGCTGACCTTTCATTGGTTCTGCTGATTCAAGCACCATCTATAAAAATTTCAGTTAGAAAGTTCCTCAACCATATCATATTCAGATATGTCACATTGTTCTCCTCAGTTAAAGTTATTTCTAAATCTGCACTGGATTATTCCGAATCGGACTTTTCAGGAATTGTTTTGATAATGCGTAAGAACGACTCATTAAATTTGGATAGGTGTCTAAACTGAGTGACCAACACATTATCAACTGTATCGATAATATGCTAAAATACGTTTATTGAAAACTGTTCTTCTGGATATGTTTCTATCTCATCTACGACCTCGTACCAAAAAAAAAATCTCTACTCTCTTCGGGATATGACTGGCTTAATAATAGGATATGTCCCAGTCTGAGAAGCACTTTCTCTTGCTGTTATCAGAGCAGACTAATAATTCCGGTACTATTTCTCAAATTCTGAGCTGTTTTCCAGCAATTGTGAAGCGTTTCGTAAATACAGTTTCAGTATGCGTAGCCTTACTTACAATATTTACTTGAAACAATGTATTACACCAAGTCACCATTATAACTATGGACACAGATTGCTCTATGATCTGGCTCAGGGACAAGGCCTCTGTTGCTGCTACTGAATAATTTGTTTGCAGAAGAGTGTCACGAACTGAGGAGTAACTGTGATAACGAACTGCAGCGTGGATACCAATTCTCATCGCTTTGTTGGTCGAGAGAATATAACAAACATTTTTTAAAGAAATCCGGGCAAGAAAACCGATTTAACTGATGTTTTGGCGATACCTGCTACTACCAAATTTTTTGACAGCTACATGGATTACATATGCTCGAAGATATTGGTACAGAATTCTGCTTTGGACACCTTCGTTTCCTCATATCATACTGGATCCATTGTCATATCTTTGGCCTCGACAATCGTTCAAATCCAAATCGATAAATAGGCCACTGCTTCCAGCACTCAGGTACCGGTTTTTAAAAGCAACGAAACCCTCACGTACTTGGTCTTCGTCTTGATTAGTGTCAACAAAAGCAATGTTAAAGATAACTGTTCGAAATGTCTGACATCTGGATTTAAATTCAGTATGACGGAAAAGTATTTAAATAACTTAACCGTAGTACAAAATTTTATTGCGAATTTCATTAGTTTTGAATACATTTGCAAAATAATAAACATTAGTCTCCTTATAAGAATTACGGCAGAGATGCTCCATCATCACAGGGTCAAATTTTTGTAGCAGTTGCAATATATCCAGGAAGTTACCCTTATTAGAAGCATTTAATGTTTCAGATCCAAAGTTTCCTCTGAACATCAAATTATTGCATGATAAAAAGAATATCTTCGATATCGTTCATTCAACCGTGATTTTTCGTCTTCAGCCTGTATTTACAAATAATTATCTATTTGACTGAAGTTCTTTACCGAATCAACGATTCTATCCAACTGAGCACGGTGCGCGGGTGATACGAGAATGTTTCATTAGTTTTGAGACGTTCTGAAGAGTGGCTCCAGTCATCAGATCCTTCTTTCCCAAATAAGAGTGAGACCTTCTGTTGAATAATCAACAGTAAACACAATCTGCAGATTTAGAGTAATCAAACCATCTTCCTTTACAAGTTTCTCAATTTGGTATTACTTTTTGAAAATGACATCCATGATTTTTTCTTTGCTCAAATGATTATTTCATCTCTGACTGCAGAGTCAATGAGTGACCATTTGAAGTATCATCATAATTTGTACTTTGAAAAGTTGACCGCGGTGGTATGTCTGGTATACCATATTCTGTAATATTTTGAACAGCAGACGACGTTCCAGACATAGGGAAATCTTCTCGTACATGCTGCTCTTTATCATCATGAGCCTTCTCTGAAGAACTTCTATTAAATAAGTGTTCTTCTGTAGAATGTTGAACTAGTTGTAATGACGATGATTCAAATGATTCCTCAACTCTAAAAAGTTTTGCAAGCAATTTTGACGCTTTCTCAGTTTCACCTTATTTTAAGATCTAACATGGTAGAAATAGATAAGTAGGTTGAATCTCGCCCCATGCACATGCACCCGCGTAAGAATGAACTGCAAGATTACAGCCGAAAAGGAAGGAAACAGCTGCGGGAGGTGCGGCGCGGCACCGGAGAGTGTTAATTATTAAGAGACGACTGTGACGAGTTGTGATTTTCTTGATTCCAGTAACTCGAGTCGCAGCTTGAGTTGACTCGATTCTACGACAACATACGACTATGCATTCAGCTGAAGCTCTTATGTTTATAAACTCTTCTGGTTGATTAGTGTGTTAAAATAATATGTGAACAGCAAGTTGGATTATTATAGAATTTATTTTTCATTTTTTGCGCAGACGGTTCCCCCACATGAGGGCGCCCTGGCGCGAAGACGGATGACGGGCGGGCGCGGCGACGTGTGATGTGACATAGTGCGTGTCGCTCGGCGATGTTCAATCGTTAAAGACTGTTTTGTTGGAGTGTGCATAGTTATGTGTATAATTTAATTCACTTGTGAAATCATCGCACATTTCTTTTTTATTGCAAGATCGGAGGAGAAATGCAATCTGGCACCATAGACGATGATTACACAAAATGTAGACTTTGTGATAAAAATTGTACGCAAATTTCATAGTCATATAATCACAATCCAGAATTCCTGCAAGACAGTATTGTTCACTTACCCGCACATATACAGAGTGACACATTGGGTATAACTATATTCATGAGAGCCATCTACACACGAAACAACAAAATTTAAAACACACGGAGGTAAGGAACTGGCTGCCCTACTTGCGTAATTAGGACGGTTACTCCTCCTGGAAATTCCAACCATCTGTCTGCTTGTAGACTACACATGACCTGACCTGAAAGTCACAGCTCGTTTAAAGCAATGTAATCAATACAAGCAATACAATATACATTAGAGTATTTGATTTATGGCTGAAAGTACAAGGAAGGAGACTACAGTTTTGATTTTATTTGTTGATTTATCGCAAAACTTTTTGTGTCCAGGGTCCTGAAATGATCCGTGTCTCCAAGTTCTACAAAGAGAGCAAAGAGGGGCGCTTTGTGGAGTACCTGGATAAGGATGTCCGAACCTTGTACGAGTCCTTCAGGAAAGGAGCCAAGGAATCAAGTAAGTCGAGCACCAAACTACATATTTCGTACACCAATTTCTATGGGAGCATTTCATATTTAACCCCAAATATTTCCTCTACGTTTAATGGTCTGATCCGAAAGAGGCCTGAAAACGGCCGATTTTGCTCATATGTTTTTATAATCTACTTCTCCCTTTAATATTTTCTATATTACGAGAAGTAGCCGGAATGCTTATTACATTTATATACCAAGGGCACCTGCAGTTCCAAGCGTTAAGCAACATTAAATCCTGAACGATGGTACGACTCCACGGTAGTATGGAACCTGTCTTATGGCAGAACACCACAGACAGAGGTTACGACTTTAGTACTCGAAAACTGTTAGAAATGTAGCATCATACTTTAGGTCGGCCAGCGAGGAATACTAATTATCAATAAAGAGTTTCTACTAGAGTTGCAACGAATAGAATATTGTGCCATACGCCGACAACCGAATATTCTGCACACCTCCTGGCCGAATAGCCGAATATTCTGCAAAAGTATTCGGCAGGTTTGGTGCCAAGATCTGCGCTTGTCTGTTCAAGCGTAGTTACCTCCCACCTCTACGTGCCTGTTTTGACATGCATGAAGAATGGCCTCAAATATCAACGTTGAGTTGTTCGTGACAGATTCCTTTTTTTCCTTAAGAGAAAAGATTTCTTACAACAGATATTTCTTTCTAACACCCGGACTGCTCATACCACTTTCTGAACTGCGCCTGAAGTTGTTACATAGTAACTATTTCGATCAACTCTTCTTGTAGTACGATATGCCACCATTACTCCAACGGCACCATTATGGATCGATATCTGAGTGCGGTATAGTCAAAACATCCTCAAACCTCGTTTTTAAATCTGGCCTCGTTTTTAAGTTAGGCTAAATGCTGAACTTCGGTCAAAACGTCATGACCCTTGACGTTTGTCAGTAACACGTTGGGGAACTGGGAAAATTCGTATCATCTAAAGTTTTGCTTGACTAGATTAATTCTGGCAAGAAAAGTTTAAATTATGGCCTTCGTTTTATTAAATTCAGACTGTCACCTTATAACTTACTGCTATTGGCAAACAATGTAGAAAAATTAATTTTTCTGCATCACAATCTTCCATTCCTAAGTTTCAATTATGATTATTCAAATGAACAGTTATTTGATATGTTTGTAGTTTTGCTTTGGCATTGTGGAAGTTGATTATGCACGATTATTTTTGTAATTATAAGTAAAATACATTATCATGTAATGAATTAATAATTTTATTTCAGGCAATTATCCAACCAAAAAAAATATTTATATAAGTATTCGGTATTCGGCCGAATAGTACCTAGATATACGGCATTCGACCGAATAGGATGAAAGTGGCCGGATATACCGAAAATTTGCCGAATATTCGTTGCAAGCCTACTTTTTACCTAAACAATCACAACTCCAAAATGTTAATCAATTCAAATATCTCGGCAGTATTATTAGTAAAGACAAATGTGAGATGACAAACAGTATCAATAACGCAGATGTCTTTTATACCCAAATCATAACTCGTGGCACAACAAAGTGCCCACAAAATGCAAACACACACTGTTCAAAACCTACTATATATCCCCATAGTGACTTACCTATTAGAAACATGTACCCTGTCCAAAAGAGACAATAGTAGACTTCAAGACTCTGAAATGAAATTTGTGCTTACCATACTTCAGAGGACACGAAAGGACAAAGTAAAGAACCTGAGATAGTATGGACATGTCCAAATGATGAAGGAAGAAAGAAAAGCATAGGCCCATTTTAATTTGAACATCGAGGGGAAAAGGTGTGTGGGAAGGCCTAAAAGGAAATCTATTGGCCAAATTAAGAAGGATCTGGAAGACATAGTGCTGGATTGGAGAGCTACTCATGAAACTAAGCTATTCATAGACAGGAAGAATTGGAGAGCGCTTGTGATCAGCACCCACAAGACTAAAGCTCCGGAGTGATAATGATGATAATAATTTGTATTTTTTATGAATTTGTACCTACAACTAGTATCTTCAACATTTGCGTGTGTAGTGACTGATTTGTCGGATGGCTGTGTGTATCAGTCACATTTAGCTAAGATTTGCGATGTATTCTCCTTGCACCACGCCGTTAGTTTTCTTTGTCTGACACCTAAAAATATTAATTGTGGTTTACATGGGAACGGAGAATCATACGGCTTTGCATTCGTCGAATGAAATACTGAAGTCGTAAGCCTTGATGTTTATTGCAACATTGAGTAATTGGTCACAAGGAAAATACATCTGCGACTCCACGCGACGTAATTCCAGCCAACTAGGGTATATTGTAGTAATTATCCTACAAAATGTAGAAGACGAGAATCTTCGCGGGTAGTGCGGTCCGATCAATATCCACCCGAGGCAGAACTTGTCGCTCTTACAGATCAGACACGAATGGGGAAAGTTGTAAGTTGTTTGCTGCAAGGTGACCTTAGCTGCGCATGCGATTCCGACACGCGCGTAAGATTTAATTTAATTTAATTGCAATGGATCACACGCTCCGGTGGCAATTTCCCTAAGCACCCATCTTCCCCCTATCCTAGACTCACCTACATTTACCCTCTACAAATTTTAACTTTAAATTCTTTTAACGTTTTCGGTAGGTTATTCATCATTCCCCTTGGTAACTCATTCCAATCCCTGACACCCTTACCTAAAAAATAAAATCTTCCCACACCCTTGTGCCTGAAATCGAGTGCCAGCTTATGGTCATGGTCATCTTTTCCCTTCCATGAACTACTTTTCATACCTATTGCAATATCTTTCCATGCCTCATCACCAGTATACGCCCTGTACACTCCCATTACCCTCCTCATCCTCCTCCTGTCTTGCAATGAATCCCATTCCAGCTCCTTTATCATATCTGTCACTGATTGCATTCTGCGATAATATCCAGAAACAAATCTAGCAGCCCTTCTTTGCACCTTCTCCAACTCCTGTATTTGATACTCAAAATGTGGGTCCCATACTACATTACCATATTCGAGCAATGGTCTGACCAAAGTTTTGTGACCCAATTCCTTTACTTCTCTCGTACATCCCCTCATCACTCTCTCCAACAAGTGCAGAATTTTGAAACCTTTTCCTACCACCTGCCCAATGTGTCCAGCCCAGTTAAGCTTGTTATCAAATGTAATGCCAAGATATTTTTACATTTCAAGTCTTTAGCAAGCAATTCTTTCCCCACCTTACATTCATAATTAACCTTTTGTTTTTTATTAGTGTATCTAATTAGCTGACTCTTCTTTGCATTTAGATTTCTTGCTAAGCTAATTAGCCCCTAGCTGGAAAGTTTTGGGGTAGTCTTGATTTCTTCCATTATATATGTTTTTTGGGTGTTGAATCCGAATCTGAGGTTTTCTAACAAAATTTCGTGACGTAACATTGAAAAAAACGAAAAAAAGAGTAAAAAATCTCATTTTTGGCGGTTTTTCGCTTATAACTCTAAATATATCAACTTTTCGTAAATAATCTCCACATTCAAAATGAAAGTGCATAAAATTTCCTACAAATTTCACCTTAAAAGTTTTTTTCTCTGAAGAAGCGTTTGGGCTCAAGCGCTAGTTGAAATTTGACGTATTTCTTCTACCTCCGCGAAAACCCATTATTCCACTCCAAAACTCAAATGCTGTCAATATTAGTGAATTCCTCCTGGTTTTAAGTTGAATACAATGTAGCCTAGTTTTCATTTTTTCATCGATGTCGATGTTTACGTGTTCAATTCCGAGGCCTAATTGTGGGGCTGTAACCCCCTATTCTACTACTACATCTAACGTGTTTATTCAATATTTTTATCTTCTTACATAACATACGGCACCTTTATATTTTCTATAAGTTATCACAGAATAATTCATTCATTAATATTTAATCTTGTAAATGAGGAAGCACTGATGAGCAGGCACGTGCGCAGGCATCACCGGTGGAGGTTTCTCTATTCGTAGAAAGGAAAAACTGTTGTGGGCACTTGGAGTGATATGGCCATTGAATAAACTCGAATGAAGTCAATGAAGACGAGTGAAGGTCTCACTCATGGCCATGGAGTAACTGGAGGCATTGTGGCAAGATGGACTAAAGGGATAACAGCATTGCATAATATATGTCAAGAGATTGAGCACTAGCACTTTACGGGAGTGGAACGAGAAACATCAGAACAACACGTTGAAAGCAGAGATGCTAGGCAAACGCGAGATACCACTGATACATATAAATTACTGGATTGATTTCACAAGCATCCTCCTTTCCCAAAGAGCACTGACCTAATGTCACTAAGTACAGGTGTTGCCGCAGATGAGAGGGTCAGTTGCCACTTGTCTAAGGAGATCGACATGAAAGGTATACATCGCATTGTTGTGGTGATTTTCACGCTGTAAAGTTCAAACAAATCGAAAGATTGCAGCCTCTTGCGATAATGAATAGCTCTATTCAGACAGAAGACAGGGCTGTAGTTATCAATCCAAAAACAGTTTTTCAACGAATGGCCATCGTGAAATATTCACATGAAGAGCTGAGAGAGTTTCTGCGTTATGATCTTGGTCCCTACCCTCTCTCTCTTTTTGACGAGCATGGATTGAGGAAAGGAACAAAATTGAGCTTATACAAGGCTTTTGTGCCAACTGAACAAGCGAACTTGAGTAATACAAAATATTTTACTGACGGAGGGTTTTTGTTACATCGGGTCAAATAGCACCACGGCCAACCATATGCAGAAATTTGCAGCATTTATGTCTCATTTATTAAGTCACAGTATAAACCAAATGCCATTGTCATTTTCAATGGCTACGCTGACGAAGCTCGTGAAAGTACCAAGCGCATAGAAAGATTGAGAAGAGCGCAAATAAAACAAAGTGCTGCGATATCATTTAGTGAATCGATGGTCCCCACTGTCTCACAGCAAACTCCAAAAACAAGTGCTGGTTGATAAATATGATAATGGAAAAATTCGAGGATTTAAAAATTCTTTCACAGCAAGCAGTGGAAGACGCTGATATCCTGATTATCACAATAGCTCTACAGTTGGCCTCTTCGAATGAATCTGGGACAGTGGTTGGGGAAGATATCGATCTTTTTGTGATTTTGATTGGCCTTTGTAGCCATAACATAAAGAATATCTTATTTATGAAACCAGGAAAATGAAAGGTATCTCAGACCATTTACAATCCTCATCTTACTGACAAAACCATATCAGACCATATGTTGTTCTTGCACGCGATGAGTGGTTGTGACACCACTTCTGCTTCAATCAGGGTAAACTGAAATTTCTAAAAGTCCTGCAGAAGAACATTGTTGCTTTCAAAGACTCTCATGCACATCAGGACAACATTGCCGAAGCAAGAAACATGTTTCTGATGGCTCTGTATGGGAAAGGATTAGAAGCTAGCCTGAATGATTTAAGATACAGGCAATACGTATCATTACCCCCCACTGAAGCTGCTGCACGACAACATTCACTGAGAGTTTACTTTCAGGTGCAGCAGTGGTTATCCAGTCGAATCACACTCGACGAGCAACATAGAGACCCGAAAGAATGGGGTTGGTAACAAAAACAAAGAATGGTCTCGTACCAGTTCAGACCCTGCACCAGACTCAATACTCCCTTACATTTCCTGCAAATGTAAAAAAGGTTGCCAATGAAATTGTGGATGCAGAAAGGCAGGCCTACATTGTTCCCCGATCTGCACATCATGCGAAGATCTTTGTGAAAACGTCGAGCCTCCGGATGTCAGCATTGACATGGACGAAGAAGAGAGACCGAAGAAAGAAACCAAGAACAGACTGAAGGACACCTACATGCTGTGGAAGATATGTCTAATCACACAGTCTAATTCGTAATCGGTCATATCTCCTTGAGATATGGTAAAAGGTTAATGTTTTCTCACCACCTCTTTTATTCTGTATATGAACAAGACACGACGCTATCAAAACAAATACTGGAACCTGTGCCAATACCATCCGCCTTCAAAGAGCCTCAAACAGTAACTTCTAAATGTCAAAGATTTATATAATGTTCAACGTAGTATGTAATATAATTAATTATTAAAACATATGACAATTTTCTTATGTAATTTATAAATTCTTATCTCGTATTAGAATTGGAACAATTTCGGACTCCCTTAAAAAATTTCAACATTATGTAATTTTTGAATAATGTCCTGTACCTTTACATAATATATGATCTAAGTAAGATATTTACAGAGAACTTTGGGAAATTCATTAATATTAACAGCATTTTTCAATAATAAATTTGAGTTCTGGGATGCAAAAAGTGAATTTTTGCGGAGGTAACCAAAATACGACAATTTTCAAAAAGCGTTTGAGCCCGAACGCTTCTTCCTAGAAAAAAAACTTTAATGGAGAAATTTTTAGGAAATTTTATGTACTTTCATTTTGAATATGGAGGTTATTTACGAAAAGTTGATAGATTTAGAAATATAAGCGAAAAACCGCCAAAAAATTATATTTTTTTGCCGTTTTTCAATTTATTTTTTTCAATGTTCCGTCACGAAATTTTGTTAGCAAACCTCAGATTCTGATTCAGCACTCCAAAAAACATACAGAATGGAAGAAATCAAAACTTTCCAGGTAAAAACACTATTTGCCTGTACTAATTGGCAGTATTTCCGCTCAGCGTTTTGTCGCATGTACGACTTGCTCAGACTCGACAAATAAAATACAAGGTTTTTAATATAGTAAAAATGCGTCCCTTACATGTGATGTATTTAATTCAACAGTGTTTCCATATCATACCGACATATGTCACAAGCCATTATCTCCCTTGATAACTAACCGAAATGTATTAATGAGATATCATTTTAAAGCTTAAGGTCTCCACTTTGATCACGTCATAATTTAAGAAAGGAATTTTTCGTAATTCAACCCTTAAATGGCAAGAAGTTAATATTTCTAAAATGCACTTTTTTTGTACCGCGAACTATTTATCTCCCCGAATTCCTAACCGAAATCGATAAATGAAATATCATTTTAAAGATCTCCGTTTTGGTGACATCATATATTAAGGATGGAAATTTTCTGAATTAGAACCTTAAAGGGCAAAAGTATCAATATTTCTACAACGCGTTTTTGTGTCACGAGCCATTTTTCTCCCTTGATACATAACTGATGTAGATAATTGAGGTATCATTTCAAAGATTATGGTTTCCACCGTGATCACATCATATTTTAAGAAAGGAATTTTTCGATATTCTACCCTTAAGGGCAGAATTATCATCATTTCCATAACGTATTTTTTATAATGAGCCATTTATCTCCCTTGATATCTAACCGAAATATATAAATGAGCTGTCATATTAAAAATTAAGGTGTCTGCTTTGGTCACATTATTTCTTAAAAACGAAATTTTTCGGAATTTGACCCTTGAAAGGCAAAAGTAATAACTGTGAAAGTCACGCGTATGAGACTGTTCAGAGCCAAGCCACTAGACAGCAGTAGCACATATTACGGAGATAGTAAAAAACTGCTTCACTGGCGTCAACTTTTGTTATATACCTATTACACTAAACAAATAAACAATTGAAACAAATGAGGCGGTTCTTCTTTCATCCTATTACAAACCCCAATCTTACTATTCATTGTAATCGCGAGATTTTCGCACTGGTCATCTGTTTTTATATAATTCCTTCACCTATATACTTTTCCAGTTAACGAATTTTAATTTTAAATTCCTTCAGCGTTTTTGGTAAATTATTCATCACTTACCTTGATCATTTATTCCAATCCTTGGCATATTTACCCGCAAAACAAAATTTTCCTACTCCATTATGCATTAAATCGAGTATCAGCTTTTTCCCATGGTCATCTATTCCTTTCCATGCACCACTCTCAGTTCTTCGACCAATATCCCACCAAGCCACTTCACCATCATACGTCTTGTGCAATCCGAGCACTCTCTTTACCCTCCTCCTGACTTCCAGAGACTCCCAATCCAGCTTTTTTTTTATCATATCAAGTACTGAGTGGGTCCTGCTGTAATTTTCACAAACAAATCTCCTTTGCACCCTTCCCAACTCCTGTATTTGACACCCAAAATGTGGGTCCCATACTGCACCACCATATTCAAGCAATGGTCTGATCAAATTTTTGTAACCTAATTCTCTTACTTCTCTGGTACATCCTCTCATCACCCTCTCCAGTAAATGAAGAATTTGCTAACCTTTTCCCACCACCTGCCAAATTCGTCCTGCCCAGTTGAGTTTTTTTATCTAATATTATGTCAAGATATTTACACTTCAAGCCTTCAACAAGTAATTCTACCCCCACCCTATAATCATAAGCAACCCTTAGTATTTTATCAGTGTGCCTCATAAGCTGGTCCTTCTTGGCCTTTTATCTTCATTCCATGTTGACCTATTCAATTAGATGATATATCCAGGTCAACTTGCAGCTGTTAAAGTTTCTTTTTTTGTGGCTTTAAGTCTCGTCAACGGCGAGGCAGTTAGAGACGGAAAGGACTGGGGACAAGGACAAGAAGGAATTCTGAAATGGTCTTTTGAAGGAAGCATCCCTGCATTCGCCTGGAGTGATTTGGGGAAACCAAGGAGATCCCAAATCTGGATACCCGGACGGGGATTCGAACCCGCGTCATCCCGAATGCGAAGCCAGGGCGCTACCACTTGCCCACCACACTCGATCTGTTCACTTTCGTCCCCCGTTTTGATCCTATTTATACCATTATGTCAGCTGCACATAGCATAAATTCTTACTGTAAACATTCATTAGAAGGGTGAATAGCAATGGTCCCAATACACTACTTTGTGGCACTCTTATTTTCACTTCCACCTATTCTGATACTCCAGTTGAAATATACGCTCTCTTAGACACGAATTGAATTATTAGACTTAACCAATTAAAAATTAAAACCAGAAACTAGAAACGTGTAAAGGTAAGATCAAAAATTGAAAAGAAACAGTCAAATCCAAAATTTCCATGTCACCAGTGTTATCACCGTAGCTTCAAGAAAAATACTTGGACTGTTGTTAACGATTACACAGCCCTCTTGGCTGTATTCCAATTTATTAGGAACAAATTACTTTAATATTTCCCTTTGATTTTTAAGCTTACACATCAATGGTTAGAGAAATCTGAACTATCTAAGAGCAGGAATGCAAATACCAAAACCCAACAACATTACACAACACAGATAAGTATGAAAATTCGCGGGAATCTAGTCATTGATACTTGAGGTAGCATGTGGGAAAAAAATCTTTGACGTTCCTAGTAAATTAAATGAAGATCTCTTCTAATATTAAACTCGAAATTTCAGTAATTAGAAAACTACGTACGCTTTAGCGGCGACAAAACTGTAGAAAAACTTCTCCGGATTAGAGCTCTTTTAAATTAGAATCATCCGGCAACGTTTCGAAAGCTGGCACTGCTTCGATTGTCAAGCCACCGCTCAACATCACTGAATACCGCGTATATACAAGCTGCCAGCCGAGGCGGAGGGGAGGGCGCTGCTCACTTCGTGACGTCATATTTGAGTAGCTACTGTACCCACATATGGTGTGATCCGGCGTGGATTGCAATAGTTTTAATGCTGACTTCCATGTTTGGCTTAAGTTGAGGCCTTGATCCCGATTAATAACAGTATCATTAAGTCTTATCTGAAACGAACATAGACCGACGTTTAGGGTGTGGAAGACTGTAGTTACCTACACTATTGTGGGCTGGTGGCCCATTGGTTGCCGGACCTGGTACGTAGTGGCTAGCGAGTTTGCCTCGCGTTGCAAGGGTCGCCGGTTCGAGTCCGGCTGCGGGCATGGGTGTTGTGTCAGTCCTGTGTTGTCCCGACTGAAAAACGATAATATAGTACAGACAAATTCGAATAACCAAAGATCAACTTACAGATGGATAAGATGAAAAA
Organism: Vandiemenella viatica; assembly: GCA_031002005.1. Classification (NCBI taxonomy): domain Eukaryota; kingdom Metazoa; phylum Arthropoda; class Insecta; order Orthoptera; family Morabidae; genus Vandiemenella; species Vandiemenella viatica. Next base: position 344,850,781 of record JARYHS010008074.1, read on the forward strand.
AAACCATCTTTTAAAAAATAAAAAAATTGGTTAACGTGCTTGCTTACTAATGTGTATAGCGCCGGATCAAATCCCAATAGAGGCAAAGATTATTATTATTATTATTATTATTATTATTGGATCGTATGAGTCATGCTTGGACGGTCAGTTTTACGGATTCCACATTAAACTATAGATCCCACAAATTTTGGGGTGAAATGCTTGGCAAATTGTACGCAGTCTAACAATTCTGTAAGTATACAATTTTTTTTTCTCTCGAAGTCAATGTGTGTGTTATCTGCTCTAATCTATATATATAAAGATGAAGGATTGTTTGTTTGTTCTTCATACAAATCCACAGTTTTCATCCGAACTCGATGAAACTTTGCACACTTATCCTTTGAAACAAGGAGAAAAATACTGTCTGCATTTGGTTGAAATATTATCTGTATAAATAATGCATGTTGTGTTATAATTACGGAAATGTACTGAACGGCGATAGATAGACGCGTTTGATGTGTAGGTCTCTGTACTGCCTGCCCGTACAGCAGTCAGGTAGCTCAGTGGTTAAAGCCCTTGCTTACTGACGTTTGGATCGTTGTCTCCGGTTCTAATCTACGTGGAGGCAAAGATTTTAAAAAAAAAATTATCGTAAGAGTCACACCTGGACCGTCGGTTATTCGGACTGAATGTTAAAATGTAGATATCACAAATTTAGGGGTGCAATGCGAGGCAAATCGTAGGCAGTCTTGCAATGCTGTAGGTGTACACTTTTTACGTTATAATGATCCCTCAGTGGTGATTCGCAGTCAGTTTGTGTGTGATCTGCAGCAATAATACTATAAATGCGGAAGTAAGTCTGTCTGTTTGTTACGTTTTGACGACCAAATACCTATACCGATATCGACGGAATTTAACAAGAAAATCTGTAGGGAGGGCACAGAACAGTTTTTTTCGGTATCATTTAGTCACGAAATTTTAAGAACTTATCGAATGGTGACAGAGAGACGGATGTGTGTGTTAGTCTATAATGTTAATGTATAATTTGTTAATAAATTTCCTTTTAGAGAAGTATTATTTAGTATAAATGTAAATTTTCTGTGTCCTATTACTTTGTGTCTGCTTAAATGTTTCTGGCACCAGTTTATTTTGCCTTCTTTTTTGGCATGCCTTGCGGGCGTAAACTGGCTTAAGTTATAGCTCTAGCAGAGCACGAGCAGCTAAAGTTATTAGAACCCAAGAATTGGATGCTCATGCTGAAGAAAGAAGAAAAGACCAAGCTGAAATAAAGCTGCCGTTAATTATAACCCCGACATCCCCTCACTTTCGTTTGTTTTTCTGTTTTTGAATATGTTGGAAATTGATTCTCTTCAAGGGACAGGTTCGACGGTAGAATGATATAGTGATGGCTTTCCTGTCATACTTTGCCGACTCGGTGTTGTTTGGGACCAATCCTTCGTTACCAACAGCTTTCTATATTCATTTCTGGC